>JACAXG010000028.1:1765181-1838616 GCA_018881555.1 Amblyornis subalaris
ACAGAGTGGGGATGGGGACACGGAGCTGGGATGGGGACACGGAGCTGGGACAGGGACACAGAGCCTGGCCAGCCCTGAGCCGGAGCCAGCGGTGCAATCCAAGGAATGAGAGACACAAGGGAGGAGCAGGGAGGCAGCACCAGGTGCAAGCCCGGCCGGATGCGCCGGCAGCCCCGCCCGTCCCAGGTATCCCAGCCCGCCCCGCTCCGGCGCTGCCGGGAACCGGAGGGTGACATTCCCGAATCAGCGCGTCCGTCCCGGGGCTGGCAGCGCCGTTGGGATTGAATTTCCTCGCCTGGGAGATGAAGAGCAGAAAGGAATCAGCGGTCCAGAGCGGAGCACACCTGGGCAGGGATGGGCCCGCAGCAGGAAGCTGCAATCAAGGGCGGCTTTGATGTCCGGGAGAGGGCCCCGATTAGGATCACAATATCCCAAATTGAGGAAAGCTCCGCTGGTCAAAAGGTTGAGGCGGCTCTGTCRTCTGCATACAATTAGGGGGAATTTGCCCACCCCTAACTGGAACGGCCCTGCCTTTCCCAGCAGGAAAACACCGGGAGTTTCTGGAAGGACCCCGCTGCTCCAGCGGGAGCATCCCGAGGCTTCCTTACGTTTGCAGCGGGGAAGGTTTTCAGGAGGAGAGCAGGGAACTTCCAGGGCTAAAATCTGAGAGCTGAGAGGAGGAGATTCCGGCATTAAGAATTCCATCCAAATTCCCAGAATTGGGACAGGTTGGAAGGGACCACAGTGGCTCCTCTGCTCATCCTAAAGCAAATCTTCGCTTGCAGCATTAAACAAAGTTTCACACGTTTGGGGCTCAAGAAAAACTCAAAATTCCAATTAAAGACCCCCCCAAAACCGTCCAGACCTCAGGAATACCCAGGAATATCCAATCCCCAGGGCTGTGTATCCGACTGACATCTGAGAGCACAGGCCAGGGCAGAGTTTAGTAACTCCTGGCTGGCGGAAAAGGGATACAAAGCGACATCACCCAGGATTTGCAGGATGGGAAAGGAGCTTTATCTCCAGGGATTCACTCGGCAGATCCCAGCACTCTCCCCTCCATCCCTCTCTGCAGGGCTGGAGCGGGAGGGACAAGGACAAGACACCCTTCTCTGTCAGCAGCCAGGCCTCCATCCTCCCCTCCCGAACCATCCTCGGCTCTTCCCGCCCTCCCAGCTTTTCTAAAATTACAGGATCCGGCGATAGCATCTCCCAGGATGTGCTGTCAGGGGCAGGACGCACCGAGGCAGCTCCATGCAGGAATGCTGGAATATCAAACCGGGACAGTTATCTTGATGACCTCCCCCCCTCCCTGCCCGGCCTCTCAGCAAGCTCTTTTATTCAGCAGGGGTAATTAAAACTCCAATTAAAACGAGAATCTGGGAAAAGCACGGCACTGAAAATCCCAGTTTTTCCCTGGAATGACTCACTCAGGCAGTTTCTGTTTACTAGAAAGCTCTCAGACAGGAAAGGCACGGAAAGCTCCTCGTATCCAAGATGTTTTGCAGCAGGAAAACCTCCCACTCTCATCACTGAGGGGCGTTTCGAGGCAGCTCWGCCTTGAGCTGCTTCCACTCCCACGCTGGCACCTGAGTTTTCCAGTTTTCCYGAGGATTCGGAGCGAGGAACAGGAATAAAACGAGCACAGGAAATTCTGCGTGTTCTGGGGCTTCGGCTCTGCCGAGGAGGAGCAGGAAAGGACAAGGAGGAATCACAGAATCCTGGAATTGCTGGGGTGGGAAAACATCCTAGAGATCATCAACTCCAAGCRCRACCAATCCATGTCCCCARGTGCCACATCCACACGATTTTTTTAACTCTTCCAGGGATGGTGACTCCACCACTCCCGTTCCAATGCTTTACAACCCTTTCCAGGAAAATGTCTTCCCAAATATCCGATCTGAACCTCYCTGGGTGCRACTTGAGGCCATTTCCTCCCGTCCTGGTGCTGTGGGTCCCYGGGTGGGCTCACACCACGAGGGGTTCTCACACATCCTGACGCTCCAGGCTTGGATGGACCGGGATTTTACGCAATTATTTGGCTCCTCCTGGCATTTTTGGAAGTTGGCTCCYGTTCTCCCAGAGATCCAAGCTTAGTTTGAGTCATGGTGTCTCTCCCAGGCAGCCAGAAGAGGATGGSAGGAGGAAGGAAGGAATTGGGGATCCCCACATCTGCCAGGGTTTCACATTCCCCAAATTCCTCTCAGCCTGCCAACAATTCCCAACCCATTCCATGATTTCTGTGGGTGTTGAACTGGCCTGAACAGCTACAGCAGATTCTGGGGCCATATCCACGATCAAAGCCCAGGAAAACTCCTCATTCCCTGCTCTGGATGGTGCATCTCCCACGGATCCCAAGCCTCCTGGGTCTGGATCTGGAAGGGACCAGAGGGAAAAGGAGCCAGAGGGCAGGAGCATGGGAGAATTCCATGAGACTCCAGCAGACCTGGAAGTTTGGATAGAAGACTTTGCAAGGAATATTCGGCAGGAATGTATTAAAGAGGGTTCAAGAAGGGAATGATAAGGACAAATTAAATGGAAAACAAGGAAAGGAATGATTTGGAATGATTTGATATTACTGCAGCTTGGCATCATGATCCCGACATTGTCCCGTGGCAATGCCATCATTTGGGAAACATGGAAAAGACGTGCTGCAGCCAGCTCAGGGCACTAAGCTGTTTCTCCTTTTCTAAACACTAAAATTACTTTAAAAGTTGCTTTTTTTTCCCCTTTTTTAGGTTTAAAAAAAATTGGGAAGTTCCTTCCCAGTCCTGATCTAGCAGAGCAGTAGCTAAAAACTGGAATTCTGCCTTTATTTTGATGTAAAGATTGGAGATTATTGGGCAGGAGATTGGGATTTTTAACACATTTTTGCATTTCCCCCTTTTTATGATCAGCTCTAAGAGCCAAAACTGAAAAGTGTGTGTGGGAGGGGCAGGAAAATGCCTTTTTAAGCTCCTTTTCCCTTCCCAAAGACACAATTCCAGGAAAAACCAGGCACCCCAATGCCAGCTCCGCACGTCGGGGCGGCCGAGGGGACTCTGGGATCGCGGGAAGGAGAAAGTTTTTGGGAACACGAATTGAATCCAAGCTCAGGGCAAGGGAACAGGTGGCCAAGTGACCCAGCAATGGCCCTTCCATCCCCATGGCCTCGCTCTGCTCCCAGCTCCAGCCAGGATTACGGAATTCCCACTGCTGGGACGGTGGCACGGCGGCTCCTTGGGATAACGAGCGCTCCCGGCCCGGGGAAGGGGGAAGGTGAGGTTCCTGTCCCAGGGATTTGCAGCAGCTCCTCCTGAGGAGTGGGAAACGTTGGCCCTGGATTGAGCTAGCTCCAGGATGGAATTGTGGGCTCAGTTCCTCCTGCCCTGCCAGGTTTGATCCCTCCAAGGTACGGCCCAGGAGCTCGGGGTGGGATGGGGATGGAGATGCCTGGACTTGGAAAACTCCAATTTCCAGGCTCCCCCAAGGAAGGTGCATTAAACCCAGCAGCCTTTCTCCCAGGGGAAGGAAAASCACATTTCGGATTTGGTTTTTCTCRTTCAGCTCAATGAGGGATAATAAAATCCCTGGGTTTAACCACGCTGCCCCCACCCAGGCTCCATCCACCAGCCCCGCCCCGCATCCATGGGATCATCTCCCAAACCCTGGATACACCTTGAGGGACTTTATTATTATCCAGGGGGACCCCTCACGGATCCAGGGGGGATCCATCCCCCTGCCTGCGGGTGCAGCCCCAGCTCTTCCYGCCAAGCCCCACATCTCCCACTCCAGCGGGAAGGGAGGGAAGCGCTCAGCTCCAACCCCATCCTGCCTTTCCCCCTTCCCAGGAAGGCTCTGCCCACCCGTGGCCCTCGCAGGCTGCTCCACTTGGGCGATTGGAGCCGAAGAAAAAGCCGGAATAATTAAAATGTCACTCAAGCCCTAAGCCCATATGAGTCACTGCTCCAAAAAATATCTGAAAAATTCTTCCAGGAGTGGGGGATAATTATATTCCTCCCTATCTATTGATTTTTCTCTACAATGCAGATGTCAGATTTTCCACGGGGGTTTTTTTTTTTTTTTCCTTTTTCTCCTTTTTTTTTTTTTTCCTCCTTTTCTTCTTTTTTTCCCTGGAGTGAGTGTCAAGGAGGAACAAAGCGCTCTTTGAGACTTTTTCAGCCCAAAATTAATGCTGAAAGAAAAAAAAAAAAAAATGGTACAGACAGGCCAACAGCACGGGAAGCTGAGCAAAAGGCTGGTGACTCAAGCTATGTCTGCAAAATTCCCTATTGATCCCGGCTCCAGAGGGAAGGGTGGGGAATGGGGCACCCACGTTATAAATTTAGAGGCAATTTAAAGACCTTCCTGTGTCTTCTCTGTACAAAAGATAAGCGAAACCCCCCCCAGAATTCCCAGTCTAAATTCCAGATTTTCATTCGGCTCCTGCTATAAATAAGAGATGCTTCCAGGGAAAATCCCAAATTCGAGCACCTCCCACCTCTGCTCCCCCCCAGGAAAAGTGGTTCCGGCACCTCTGGGAAAGCCAAACGTTCCCCAGTGTGTTTGGAACTCAGACCCCGATTCATGGGAGGGGAAGGAGCTTCCCAAGGTGACATTTCAAAATAAAATTGTTTAAGGATGATAGGGCAGGGCTGGGACTCCTGGAGCGCCGAAATCCYGGGAATCCAACACCACCTGCTTCTGCTGCGGGGCTGAAACTCCCTCTGAGCTCCAGGACAGTGTTCGATGACTTTGTTTTATTTATAAACCTCCTAAAGGTACAGAATTCCCAGTCTCTAATTCCCAAGGCCAGCAAGGGCTGCAGCATTTTGAAAATCCAAGACATTTTCCATGGTCTGCTCATTCCTGCAGGTTCCTGCTATGGCTGTGGGAATAATCTGCATTCTTTCAAATATTTGCATCATTGATGAGCCCAAATCCTCAACTGCCCTGGCCCGGGGCTGGCCAGGAATTGTGCTGAGGCAGAGGCTGGATCTGGGACAGGCCTGCCCCGACCCTCCACAATTCCCACTTTTCCRACGGATCAAGCTCTGTGGGGCAGGAAGGATGAGCTGGATCCCGTGTTTTCTTTCCTTTAGGGAATGTCCCACAGGGAACAGGGACACAGGTACAACTCCGGCAAACCAAAGGCTTCCACCAGAGCTGCACCTGATGCCCACAGCAACCTCACTGGAATTCAAATTCCTGCTGCTTCTCCCATGGAAAGAGAGGAATAACAGGGTGCCCCTGGATCCCTGGAAGTGTCCAAGGCCAGGATGGATGGGGCTTGGAGCAGCCTGGGCTAGTGGAAGGTGTCCCTGCCCACGGCATGGGATTGGAATGAGGTGATYGTTAAGATCCCTCCCAACCCAAACCATTCCAGGATCCCGTGATGATTCCGGTGAACAAATCCCACGTGCCCGGTCCCCTCCTGCACAGAGGGGCTGGAGCTGTCCCCAGGCCAGGTCCCACCYGCAGGAGCTCGGCTGAGCAGGCACATCCTGCTGGAGCAGGCACAAATCCCAACCCGGAGTCACCCCAGAGCGCCGCGCCCACGGACACCGCGCTCCCGCAGGAATTCCCTGGTGTCGAGCCGCGTTCCCTTTCACTTCCTGCTGTTTTCCCCCCTTCCATCTCCCCAAAAAGCCCCTCTGGGGAGCCAGCAGCAGCATCTGGGGGACTCCGAAGGCGCGGCGGGTGAAAGAGGCTCCGCAGAACCCTTGGCACCGGCGGCTCCCGCCTTTTCCAGCCACCGAGGAACAACGAGTCCCTCCTGCCAAGGGCCATTCCCAGACCAACGGAGAGGGATCAGAGGCACAAAGGAGGTTGCTAAGGAGTCAAGTGTGGGATCCCCGCGGCGAGGAGGAGGCTGCAGCTGGGACGGCAAAGGTCAGAACGCCGCAGACATCATTTTCCAAAAATTCCCATGAAGGCCCCGGCGCGGGAGCCCGGGAATAATGAGAGGGCCGGAAAAGAAAGGTCCCTTTCTTCCCTCCTCCCCACGCTAATGTCATAAAACAAATTAGAATAATTATGCTCCATTTCGGAGCCGTCGTGCCCAGGAGCGGGGCCACGCTTGTCACCGAGCTGACAACTCCATCCGCCGGATCCCGCTCCTTCTCCCCCGGCCGCGCTTCGGGATCGCCCCGATTCCAGCTTCTCATTCCGTGACATCTCACGCGGTTTTTACTGCAGGCAACCCAGGGCCTGTTTGCTTCAAAGGCCTCGTTATTTTTGCCAGAGAGTTCATCTCCCTGATTAGCTAATCACGTCCCCACCCTCTTCCAGTAACCTTTCAAATGCCACCCACGTCCTGACACTTTTAACGGGATCCAGGCGGAAACAAACCAGGGAACGCGGAGAGTTCGGCACGAACCGCGGGCTTCTAGAAGGATTTGCTGCAGTGGGGTTAAAAGGAGTCTTTTTTTTTAAGGGCAAAGAAAATTCAAAATCGTTTCAAAATGCATTAAATAGCGAGTGTAAATAATCTGGAAGGAACGGATCCTTGTTCTGTGAAAACACATCTCTGGGAGAGATGGATAAATCCATAGGAAAAATTTGTGATAATTTAAGGGCAAAAATRTCGATGATTGTAAATCTTTCTGCACTGTTTTTTTTCCCCCAGACTGTCACTTTAAATGATCTTTTATCCCCCTGCAAAGAGGGAAAATATCTCTTGTGCAGATCTGAAACGCCGAAGGATTTAAATTATTTTCTGCCTGCCAAGAARTGCTCCCAACTCCTCTGTTCTGCAGCAGCTTCCCAGGATGTCCTGGAGCTGCTGGATTCGGGAAAGGGGGGGTCGGTCTGTAGTTACAGACAGAAAGGGAAATCTGGGAAGTGAGGGAAAAAAAGAAGAAAGAGAAATTTTGTTTACAGGAAGCAGAGCAAGGGCAGGGACRGCCGAGTCACACATCCCAAAGGAAAAGATGCACTTGGGCTTCCCTGAATCCCTGTGCTCCTCAGGACCTCGTGCACGACGTAAGGAAGGGCAGAGGGAGCGACTCCTGGGAAGGGCTCTCCAAAATGGGAAGATGAGAGGGAAGCAATCCCTTCCTGAGGGACCCCATCCCAGCTCCCGGCACAGTTTTAAGGGCATCACCCGGGGAACGCCGAGGACACTGCACACAGAGCAGCTCATTCCACAAAACCACATTTCTGTTATAAATACTAACATTACTACACAAAACAGGTATTAAGGGATCTCATTCCCGGGGCAAACCCGAGGTCTGGGACTGGGCTCACGGCCCCAGGACCCATCTGGACACAGAGCCCAGAGTGCTCCCAGCACCTGCAGCAGGCAGGGAGAGATTGGCAGCTTGAAATCCACATTTCCTTGCTTTGGGCACTTTTCAATTAAAGTGGTAATGTGCTTTAAATCCTCTTTCCCTGTTTTTTCACTCCACTCTTCAATCCCTTCCTCCAGAAACTAATCAAGATGGCTCAGACTCACTTGCACTCTCTGCTCCAGCCACCTTCCCTGGTAACTTATTCCATATGTCTGGGATGCTTTGCGAGGCACGGCTCCACCTTAATTCCCGGTTTACTTCCAGTTTTCCAGTGTTACACCCTGAGTGCTCCCAGCTCCCCCAGCTCCTCCTCGCAGTGATAATTATTCCCTGTTTCCCAGAGAAGCTGTGGCTGCCCCATCCCTGGAAGTGTCCAAGGCCAGGTTGGACARGGCTTGGAGCAACCTGGGATAGCGGAAAATGTCCCTGCCCATGGGTTGGAACTTGACGAGTTTTAAGATCCCTTCCCAGCTGAACTATTCCATGATTTTATTCCTTGTGCAGAACATTATCCAGGGGGCAAACATCACCCACGAGCAGYGGGGCTGCTCCTCCTGGGAAATCCCTGTGGCTGGGTTAGCAGGGAATCACAGAATCAGCCAGGTTGGAAGAGACCTTCAGGATCATCCAGTCCAACCATAATCAGCCCTAAACCACGTCCCCAGGCCACATCCAGACATCTCAAACACTTCCACGGTGGCTTCACCACCTCCCTGGGCAATTATTCCACCGCCTGACCATTCTTCCGGAGAAAAAATAAGTTTTTTTAATATCTAATCCGACCCTSCCTGGTGCAACCTGAGGCTGTTCCCTCACGTCCCTTCCCCTGGGAAGCGGCAGAAGYCGGAGCACACCTTTGCTTCCCCACCCCGGGGCTCTGGTGGGAACACAAACCCACACCTTGCACCTTCCAAGCCTCCAGGAACCCGAGYGACAGAGAGCCACGAACAAAACCATGGAGACAAGAAGCCACTGAGCCCTTCCGAGGGAAAGGAGGCCTGGAAACGTGTGTTTGCATCCCTCCTTTCCCAAGCAGCCGCTGCCTCTCACAAAGGAACCCCTATTCTGCCGCCTCGGCGTGTTCCTGGGAAGCATCCGTCTTTACATCCCGCCCTAATGGGTGATTAGGAACATCAAACATATAGATTGAATCCCATAATTATGCCTTTTAGGAAAGGCAGCAATATTTGAGCTCAGCCCAGCACTGGCTGCCAATCAAAGCCGGCGGCAGCGCCTGCCTGAGCTCCCCGACTCCCGCAAACCGGGATCATCCCGCTGCTCCCGGCCTGCGTCACCCCAGGCCAGCCCAGCCAGCCCCAGGGGAAACCTGCACAATAAGGCAAGGTCCGGACGTGATTCCTGGGGGGAGGTTTGGCCAGGGAACAGCACAACTCCCTAATCTTAAAAGGGTTTGGGTTGGAAGGGACCTTGATTTGATCTCGTTCCAACCCTCCCGACGTCCTCTGCCGGACCAGGGCTGCTCAGTGCGAAGCCCCCAGAGCTCCACAAGGAAAAAGATCCCAAGTATGAGACATGGAATGGAGAAAAAAAGGGGCTGACCAGTGGAATCAGCCCCATGTCCCGCTCAGGATTCAGGAACTGACCATGGGAAAAACAGGAGAGCGATGGGATGAGAACCTGGAGTCACAGAGAGACCACCCTGCCCCCCTAAGGTGTAATTCCAACATGCCCACCTAGCACCCAGGGCAAGCTGAGGATACCCAGCTGCCCCCAGGGAATGCTGTTTGCTCGGAGCACTTCCCAAGGAAAGCCTCGCCCTGACCAGCAAGAAACATCCTGGGAGATTCCTTGCGCGGGAAAGCCGAACTTCCAGCAAAAAGCACAAACACTGGGAAAAGCTGTCCTYGGCACACCCTGCTGCACGTGCCCAGCTCCCGGCCAGGTCAGGAGGAAGCCAAAGATGCCCTGGGAGCACCTGGATTCCAGGAGGATCCATCCCCTTCCCACAGTGAGTCGCTTCCCGCTGCCTGCGAGCGCCAGGAGAAAACCTGCAGGAGTTTGGGCCCCAGACCATTAAAGACCCCATCAATCACCTGCTGGTGGTGATCCCCATTTAATGAGCTTTCCATGTTTTCCCCTCCCGTGCCTGCTGGTGATGGATCAGCGTCCCAGACACGCAGGGACACGGCTCTTCCCGAAAATACCGGGAGAGTTATGGCTCTCCTGATAAAGCCCGGAGCAGCACGGAGATAACAGTAACAGAGATGTTTGGGAAGCTCAGTTTTCCCTTATATCCAGCCTGTCCCATAATTCAGAGTATATGAGACGCCTGAGCAGGAGCAAAGCTCGGGCAGGTCCCAGTTTAGAAGGARAGCAGGATGGAAATTGGTGATCACATCAATTTTTAAGGAAATTAGGGATGTTTTGCTACCCTTGGTGTCAGGGGCTGTCGATTCATTCAATAATCAGCATCACAGCTGAGAATCCCAGAATCCCAGAGTCCCAGAATGAGGTTGGAAAAGACCTCCAAGATCACTGAGTCCAACCTGTGACCGATCCCCACTTTSTCAACCGGATCAGGGCACTGAGTGCCACATCCAGGCATTCCCTGAATCCAAAGAAGCATCAATCCCCCAGGATTCAGCCTCCGTCCCTCAGGGATGCTGACACGAGGTGAAGATGCCCTTGGTGAAAAATCTCCCAAATCCATGAGATTCCTGATGAAACCAACCAAGCAAATAAAAGGCAATTCCTAAAAACCCCAACACCCCCTCCCCAGGCACTCCCCTGCAGTGACAATCCTCAGCTGAAAGTTCTGGGATGTTCTGGAACATCCAAGCAGAGGGAGAGGACGGGATAACGCCCCTGCCACACCTTTATTTGAACAAGGATGTGTCAGTTCCTCATGGATTCCCTCACGAGCTGCTTGGGAATTCCCACTGGGGCCAGGACGGTTCTGCAGGAATTGTTCTGTCGGCAGGCACAGAGCAGAGAATTCCAGCAAAGCACAAAGGAACAAAACTCCGGGGAAAGCTGGGAATTCCCCACTGGATTCCAACAGGCTTCATCAAAAAGCCACAGTGCCCAACTTCCCTTTTATTCCTCTGGAATTGCCACTCAAGTGCAGCACCACAGATCATTTCCTCCTGTTTTCTTCCTCCTTAAACACCAGGAGCGAGTTGAAGGATCCTGCGAACCAGAGCAGGAAGCGTKTCCTTGCACCTGGAAAAACTCCTAAACCAAAGGATTCTGAGGCATTGGATTGGGGCAATTTTCAGCTGGAACGGGACATTCCTGCTGCCGCCACCCCCGAGCGAATTCCCACTCACCGCTCCGAGCATGATCCTGAAAATCAGCCAGCGGAAGGCCCAGATGACGATTCTGGAAGGAGGAGAGCGCTGGGGCAGGCGGGACAGGCTCCACAGGGGGCACAGGAAGATTCCCAGGAATCCTGTCTCCAGGAGCTGCGATTCCCACCCTGCRGGGCCAACGGGAAGGGAAAAGAAAATTATTATTGTGCAAGGGCCCTAAGTTATCCTTGAGTTAACTCTGAGCACTGAAGGATTAAAAAAACACCTTTAATGCCTTTGTAGGGTTAATTTGGGGGRAATTAGGAACCAACTGCCCTAAGTTAGCCTTGAATTAACCTTGAACACTGAAAGATTAAAAAAAAACCACCTTTAACGCTTTGTAGGGTTAATTTGTGGGGAATTAGGAACCAACTGCYCTAATACAGACATCACACACGTGGGGGATTCAGAGTTTTGGAGCTTTTGGGTTTCGTTGTTCTTCTTTGGGTATTTTATGCAAGACAAAAATCAATAACTTCTACGAGGCAGAGAAAAATGTGATTTAAGTGCCTTGGGAACTGGCACGGGGCAACCAAGCAGTGCCAGTGATTCCTCCAGCCACGGATGGATCCAGGGCCACCAGTCCCACTGGCTGGATTTGTGCCAAAACGGGGCAGTTKTGCCTTCAAAAAACAGGGATTAGGCTCACATTAAGTCTTATCATCATCAAGTGTGATGAGAAACTTGGAATTTTTAATCATAAAGAAAAATCRTTAACGGTAACGAAATTGCCCACGGGGCCAGTTTGACCCATTGCTGGCTTTTACACATCCCTGGATTTAACCAAATTGTCCAGGACTGAACRCCAGCAGAGCCTCGGGATCACCCCATGAACCTGTTCCCTGGATGCTGTGGAGCAGACAGACTCYGCCTGATCCATGCAAATCCGGATTTTGCATTTTCTCCCGCAGCCCAGCCCAGCCTACAAACATTGGGATGATTATTCCAGCACACACAGCTCTGTTTTGACAGGTGAAGTCCAACCTCCACCACGTTGGGAAGCAACAATTTATCCCTGCCAGAACTAAATTACCCCAGCTTTGTCCCGCCTCCAATTATTCTGATTCCCAAATATTTCTCTGCGATACAATTGTACTCTGAAACTATTTTAAAAAAAGACACTAAAGGCACATCGGTGAGGAGAATTCCTGAAAATTGGAGCCATTTAAGGCACTGATATTCTCAGCTACATAAATTAATCCAGGGARTGCCCACGGCTCCCAGTCCTTCCCAAGGGTTTTCCAGGCACTTCACCAGTTTGGTCCATGCCAACTCCCTCCGCCCACCCCAAACAGGCAAGGAAACACATTCCAAACCCATCCATCCCTTCCAGCTTCAGCCCGAGCCCCCTGATCCCCCCCCATGCCGAGATTTTTCCAAGCCCCTCGTTTGATGTTGTCACACAAGAAAAAACCACCTTGGATCTGCTTTAAAATATTTCCAAGAACGATCGTGAAAACTCCTTTTTTTTAATATCTTAACGTGCACAAAGCCCCCAAAATCAAAATGGAATCTTTAAAACTCACATTATTACACACCAAAGCCGTTAAAAACTCCCCCTCCTCCCTCCCTCCCTCCCTCCATCCATCCATCCATCCATCCCGTGGTTTCCAGCACAGCCCCCCCCCCGCCAAGTGCCCAAATTGGTGTTTCTGGGAAGCAAAGTGAGGAATATTGTCCCGGGAGCAGCTGCAGCAGGAAGGCACCGGCTCATCCCAAAAGTGAAAGGTTAATTGTGACTGCACCCGGCTCCGGGGCTGACTGGCACCAAAAGGGTCGTAGATCTCCCTCGCTCCTGCCCGCACAAGAATCCCACTGTTATCCCTGTTTTCATATGTTAATCACGTTAAAGGGTTGCCCCGCGCGGGGATGGATGCGGGAGCGGGATCCAAACGGCCCCTGCATCCCTGCGCATCCAATGCCCCCGGAGAGCAGCGCCGCCCCGCACCCAGCAGGGCACGCCGGCCCTTCTTCCCGCTTTATTCGGAACCCCAATTCCCAGGGAAGTGTGTGTCYGCATGGAGGGAAGAGGCACRASAGGATCCKGCCCGACAATTCCCGCYCATCCCATGGCTCCAGGAGGGAAGAGGCACAAAAGGATCCTGCCCGACAATTCCCGCTCATCCCATGGCTCCGGGATGCTCCCAGCACCCACGTGGCCGGAGCGAAGCCCAAGCTTTCCGGCATCACGAGTTCAGCCCCGCACCTGCGCCTCTCATCCCAAAGGGACGAGTTGGAATCCTGGCACCACCCGGCTCGATCCGACGGGATCAGTGCCGGGAAGGGACGGCCGAGCACGGAGCAAACAGCTCTGCCAGCTGCYGGGAGAGCCCTGGGACATTCCCAGCCCCGGGCCGGGTTTCGCTGCAAGTGCAGCCAAGGACAAAGCCCGGTCACGGGCCGGGTCAGGAATCCGTGCCCCAAATTCCCCYGGATCGGGGCTAAATCCCGCCCGCCTCCGGCTGCTCCTGGCGAGGCACATGTGGAGTGTGGGGCTGTGCTCCTGCCCCAGGCTCCTGCCAAACCCAGGTTTAGGGTCAGAAAAGCTCGGGGAGGCTGTGATGTGTGAGCAGCCCTCTTCCTGAGGGATGGAGTCTCCCCAAGTGCCCATGTGGGATCAGATTTCCAGGACACATCGCCCACCGTGCTCGGCAGTGGGAGCTCCTTGCCACCCATCCATCCATCCATCCATCGATCCATCCATCCATCCATCCATCCACCCCAAGCAGCTCCTGGACCTTTCCTGGCCACTCTCCCCTTTTCCCTTTAGCACGGACTCATCCCGACCACAACCATTCCTAGGGAAACATTAAGCTTGGAAAAGCCCTCCAAGACCCTCCTTGAGGCTTCCCCCCGCGCACGCCAAGCGCCGCCGGGTGCTACTCCATCCCGGCGCTCGGGACGGTGGGATCATCCCAGACGCTCCGTGCGCCGCGGTTTCTATAAAAATTCCAGCGGAACCAGGAAGTTTTTCGAGGATATGAACACGCTGGACACCACAAGCGTGCCCGCAGCTCGGCGTCCGAGGGGGGAGCCGGGCTGCGCCTCCCTCTCCCTGGGCTGTAAGGTGATATCAGACCCCAGAGCACCAAATCCCCCGGCGGAGCCCCCGGCCCTCCCCCCGGCTCGCAGTTGTTCACATCTGCCCCCGAAGCCTCACGCTCCAAACCCTTCGGATTCTCGGATTCTCCGAGGCTGTAACCACGTCCCCGCGGAGGTTCGGGCGCTGCCACCGCTGAGCACAGACCCCAACACCCTGTGACACCTGAGGGGTCAAGCGGGGCATCCCGGTGGGAAAGGGAAGCCCGGAGTAGCTGGTTCTTCCCTGACCCTCCCAGCTCATCAACGCCAGGATTTTTATCSCTGTTTTCAGCCTCCTCTTCCTGCCATCAAACGGGAGCGGTGATGAAGGTGAGGAATTGATGATTTAAGGTCCCTTCCAACCCAAACCATTCCAGGATTTTATGCATTTGCTGATGGGGCAGTGCCAGGAGCCCAACGCAGCCACATCCTCCCTGTCCACCAAACACCGGGAAGCACATCCCAAACCCTCCTGCCAGCTGCAGCAATTCCCACCCTGGAGATTTTGTAGGGCAGCAAAAAACATGGACGCGAAGGAGTCACCTCCATGACCTAAGAGAATTCAGAGGGGAAATCAGGATAGAATCCCGGGATGGTTTGGGTTGGAAGGGACCTTAAAGCCCATCCAGCTCCAACACCAACACCTTCCACTATCCCAGACTGCTCCAAGCCCCATCCAACCTGGCCTTGGACACTGCCAGGGATGGGGCAGATGTATATGGGACAGCCCCACTTTGGGGCTGTGGGAGGGGAGGGCAGACCCTGACCTTTGGGAGCTTCAGGAGCATCCCAAACCCCAATAAACCAGGGACAATCTGGGAATCAAGGCAGCAAAGATCTCCCTGCCAGTTTATCACC
The DNA here is from genome assembly GCA_018881555.1 of Amblyornis subalaris. Classification (NCBI taxonomy): domain Eukaryota; kingdom Metazoa; phylum Chordata; class Aves; order Passeriformes; family Ptilonorhynchidae; genus Amblyornis; species Amblyornis subalaris. The sequence continues at coordinate 1,779,703 of JACAXG010000028.1, forward strand.
TCCAGCAACATTCCCCAACCCTGGATTTTTTTGGGGGCGAAAGCCACTCCACAAACAGCAGCAAACCCCAGCGGGGCTCTCTCCAAGAGGCACTTCCCACCCTCCAAGGCCCAACCGACCCATCCTCATTCCCGGGGCTCCCTGCTCCTGCTGGGAACGAAAGGGTCACGTTGTTGACCCACCTGCTCCTGTTTTCCTCACTTGGATCTCGTCAAATTTCAGCAGCTGCAGGGCAGCACAAAGCCCCCCATTGTTATCTCTGGCGCAGCCGGAGAGGGAGCCACGGGCTGGGTTTTTTTGGGAAAAAAAAAAAAAAAAGGGAATAAAAATGAACGGCCAGCGGCGGCCGCGCTCGCCCCACACGCGCTCCGAGGGTTTGGGACGGGCTCCGACCTCCGTGTGGCAAAATCCCCAGGCTGGCATTTTCCAGAGGTCTCTGCYGGGGCAGGGAGGAGGAGGAGGAGCAGGGAGGATGTGCCAGAGGGGGAGGAGGGAAGGGAGGAAGCCAAAGCGAACCCRAAATGTGTTTTCCCGTATTCCTTTTGGGGTTTTCAAGTGGTTTGGGGTCTTCGAGATGCTCGAACCCCTCGTGCAATGTTGGGGTTTTTATTCGTAGCTCAACGCCAAGGGATCTCCAATTTTCACCTTTAATATTTAAATAAAAATCAGCTCCAGAGATAACGAAGTTCCTTATTTTCCGTTTTTCTGGCTAAAACAAAAAACCACCTGGCCGAAACCAACCCTGACGCCTGGCTGTGGCAGGAACGGCTCACCTGGTTTATTTGTATTCATTCCCCTTCCTAAAACGCGGGATGAGGCGGAACCAGCCAATTGTTTCTGTTTGTGCAGAAACATCCACACACCGAATTTACAGGGCACAGACAAATGCTGCTCCAACACATCCCGATTTTCCAGCTCCCAGTGCAGCTGTCTCCCTGTGGATATTGTGTGTCAGACAGCCCAGCAGCCGAAGGCAGGGAGATATCCAATACAGCCTGACTTTCCCTGGAATTAGACCTGCTCCCGAGCCCACCTCCCTGAAATCCAGCGTGGAGCCTTAAAGCAGCTGTTGGAAATATCTGGGTTGTGCYGGGGATATCCTGGCCGGTGGCTGGGGCTGTGTCAGGGGAGGTTTTGGTGGGATGTTGGGAAAAGGTTCTTCCCCCAGAGGCTCCCCAGGGAACGGGCACGGCCCCGAGGCTGCCAGAGCTCCGGGGGCCTTTGGAAAACGCTCCCAGGGATTGTTAGGGTGCCTGGGCAGGGGCAGGAGCTGGATCAGTGATCCCTGTGGATTCCATCACCCCCAGCAATAACTGCCTGAAAGGAAAGCAAAGCTCCAGACCATCCATAAAAGCTCTGCCTTGTTCTGAGGTGCCTGGACAACACATCCCCCAGCCAGTGAAAGTCCCAGAAATACCCCGAATCCCGCTCCTGCCAGCTCCCCACAGACACCTTCTCACCCCCAGCGTGAGCTCTGGCTCACCCCGAACCCACTGCAGAACCACCTCCAGCTCCCACTGGGATTGGCTGTCACAGGTCCCAGTTGGAATGTGCCGCTTTTCCCTCTCCGCTGCAGCACCTGGGACAAGGGAAGAGCATTCCCCATTTTTTGCCTTTTTCCCAGTCATTTTTCCATTTCCAGAAGGACAACAACCCCACCAGAGTCTCTCCCTTCACTGCCCACCTTTCCAAGATCAGTAGAAACAGAGGCACAAATCCATACAGGAAACATTCCAGTTTGGGTCGAGTTTTCCAAGCTTTCCCCTCGCTGGGCAGGATTTGTGGCGATTCCTCATGGAGAGCCCAAGCTTCCCCACAATCCCAACCTGTAATCATCRATAACATCAAAGAGCACCTCTGAACCTCCTCCAGCAACAGGCAGAGCAAGGCTTAACACGGAAATAATTCAGGTTTTCCTCAATTATTTCCTATATCAGTGGGAAAAGGAAGCCCAGGCACACCCAGGAGCACGGCAAAGCTCCCTTTTCAACCCATCTGAAGCACAAAGTTTCAACTTTATGACTTAAAAATCCTGCAGAGCAACGGGAAGGACTCATTTTGAGGTCATCCCCAAAAAATCCCCAAAAATCGGAGATGCTGCTCTGAGGAGCAGAGCCGGACTGGGATAAAGGATGAATGAGAAAGGAGAAATGATTWAAAAAAGGAAGAAATTGTCCATCAGATCTCTGAGGAAAAGCCAACGAGGAGAGGCCATGGTTTATTTGATTTATTGCTCCTCATTCAGCGGTGCCTTCCACTCCCAGATCCCAGAACAAAGGGACACATCCCACAGGATCCCCGCGGGCTCTCGGGGCTTTCCAGGGCTCTGAAAGCCAAAACTCAGAGGCTGAAGGACAAAATCCCATCTGGCACCGTGTCCTGGGCAGAGCTGAGAACCCCAATCCCCTCCCCAGCCTTGGACACCAACAAACCCAAGCCCTGAACCAGCTTCCCACATCCAACCTCTTCCAAATCCATCCCCAAACGGAACATTTCCCATTTCTCGTTCACCAAAAGCTCTCTCCGTCAGGGGACGCTTCCCATTTCTGCAGCCACCAGAGAACTCCTGGCTGCTCTTGGAAGATTTTGGGGAAAACGTGAGCGGGAACTTTTTTGTTCTTCAAGTCTAAACTACCCAGGAACAAAAAAAAATTAAAAAAAAAAAAAAAAAATTTAGCATAAAAACTTTTAAAAGCTTCCAAGTGCTCTCCAGGGTAGTCATTAGAAAGTACTTAGGTAACAGGAGGGTGATAACAGGGAGTTAATGCAGCGTTAAATTAGCCCTCCTTCCATGCACAACTTTAAGTGACAGAGGAATCAGTTGGGAGGATTTTTATTTTATTTTTTAAATAATGAAGTTAATGGATTTCCTGTTTTTAGCTCCGTGGGCGGCTGTCAGTGTGAGGGATCCGTACATACTGTATTTAATTACTCCGGCTGCAAGGAAGGAAAATAAGTTCATCCCTGCTCCCAGGGACTCCAGGATCTCTCCAGGTTGGCCTCAGGGTGAGGAGAACGTGCCCACAGAGGTCATGGAGGGTGAGATTTCGCCGGGGATGGGAAACAGCAGCTCATTCCCTGCATTCCTGGTGTCCAGGGAAGCTGTGGCTGCCCCATSCCTGCAAGTGTCCAAGGCCGGGTTGGATGGGGCTTGGAGCAACCTGGGATAGTGGGAGGTGTCCCCGCCCATGGAACTCCAACCCAAACCATTCCAGGATTCTCAACATCTCAACCATCCCTGGAAATCTTCCCAGGGCCAAGGATCTGTGCCTCAAATCCCAGCGAGTGAGGGGAACCAGCACCGGGAATGGTTCGGAGCCCAGGGAGGGCAGTGGCTTCCCAGGGTTCCCCCAAACAGATCTTTAGGAATAGGGTCAGTGATGTCCATCCATGGATTCAGACAATGCCAAGCAGGGGTGAGGCTGCCACAAAGAAAGGGGCAGAATCCCAGAATCATTAAGATGGAAAAGAACTCCAGGATCATCGACTCCAAGCTGTGTCCGATCCCCACCTTGTCCCCAGCCCACAGCACTGAGTGCCACATCCAGGAATTCCTTGGACACCTCCAGGGATGGGCACTCCAAACCTCCCGGGGGAGCCCTTTCCAAAGCCTGACCACCCTTTCCATGGAGAAATTCCTGCTGCTGTCCAACCTGAGGAGAAGCAGCGCATCCCACACCAATCCACAGACCACGTATAAATGGGAACAAATGACGTGGGAAGGGATGAAGGCCTGAGGTGCCAGAGCAGGGAACAGCCAGCCAGGAGAGGCCCAGGACGAGCGATCCCACCAGGAGCAGGGCATCCCACCTCTCCGGCACCACGAGGGCACGGCAGCGCATTCCCGCCCAACCCACGGCCATTCCCACCTTTTCCCGCACAACCTGCCGCGCACATTCCATCTGTTCCCCCCCCGTCCAGGCTCCCTGCAGCTCCGTGCCATGTGCCTGAGGAGCTGAAGCGCTCGGAACAGGTGCCTGAGGGGTGGTAAATCCTTCCCCAGGCTGCTCTGGCAGCTCCGAACCCGGGAGCAGCTGTTCCCCGGATCCCGCCCGCTCTCCCAAACTGTCATTCCCCACTCCGCGCTTCAGGCAGGAACAAATCCAACCCAGCACCACGGAGGCACCTGGCACGGTCCCTTTGCCAGCAGACAGCCAGCAAACTTTGGAATAAAAAGCACATTAAACAAATTGTTCCTGCTGGGTCCCACTGATTCCCACTGTTCCTGACTCCCACTGCCCGGCAGGGATGGGAGCGTGCACGTGTTTGACCCTCAGGAGATGAGAAATCCAGGCCAGGGGCTGATTCCTTGGATTCCCCGTGGATTTGAAGTGAATCTCTCATGGAATATTATCTCTGTCTTCCCTGTTTTTGCTGAGTGTGGGGGTTTTAAAGTACAGCTTGGATATGGAACAGGGGAAAAACACCAGATAATGGATTAACCTCAAGGCAGATTATCCCTATCCAACAGCCCAACAGACACAGGAGTGACACCAAAGGTGTGATCTGGAATCATGGAATTGTTAAGGTTGGAAAAGATCTCTTAAATCATCAAGTCCAATGGTCAATCCAGTCCCACCGTGTTTATTCAACACTTCCAGGGATGGTGACCCCACCACTCACCCTCTRCYAGGGCTTGACAACCCTTTCCATGAAGGAATTTTTTCCTAAATTCTAGGAGAACACCTGTTCTGGCCACAGGTTGAACGTGAAAGGCTTTCCCGGTGCAAGAGAAGAAACGAAAGTCCTGGGAGTAAAAWTTGTCCCAGAGAAGGAGAGCACAGCTTTGGAGTTGTGCCCAGCAGGTGGGTGTGGCACAGGTTTCTGATGGGATTTACCAGKGCAGGAAGAATTCCTTCCTGGAAAGGGCGCTCAGGCATTGGAACTGCCCAGGGAGGTTTGGAGTCCCCATCMGTGGAGGCGTCCACGGAATTCCTGGAGGTGGCACTCAGTGCTCTGGGCTGGGGACGAGGTGGGCATTGGGCACAGCTTGRACTCCATGATCCTGGAGATCTYTTCCAACCTTTTACACTCAAAACCTTRAAAAAAAWCCCCAACCCCAAACCAACAAACAACAAGTGGATCCTATTTATAMAGGAGACCACGACAAAACCACTCCAGTCGCTACAAATGTGATTTTTCTGATTCTGAAAGGGGATTTGCCGTGTCCAGACTCAAGGCTGTTTTTCAGGATTGCAGCTAAACCAGAAACAATACTGCTGTGTCCTTTAGGCCATCCCTCCATCCTCCCAAAACAAGTAAACAAATTCTCTCCAACAATTCAGCTCCATCCCTCACGGAACTCGACATTTGGTGCCGCAAATGCGCCGCGATCCAGGGCTGCTTTCATCCAGGCCTTTTCCARCACCGCGAGCTCAGGAGCGACCCCGACACCCACGGCCTTCACCTCCGGGAACAAAGGGATGGGGAGCAGGAGGAAGGAGACCAAAGGCAGACCTCGGGAAAATCAAAAAGCCGCTTTCCAAACCCGCCCGGTTCCCAAAGATCTGACGAGACGTGGGAGGGAGCAGCAGCTTTTTGGCAATTATGGGACAAATGCCAAGAGTGGGTGAGGAAGTTGTTCTCTCCCTGCACAGAGAGGAGCAAACACACCCAAGGGCAGAAATGCTGAGGGTCAGGCACCTGAATTATGGAGCAAGCCCRGAAATCTCCCTGTTGGTACAAGGAGAGATGAACCAGCTCAGCAGTCGTTTCGTAAATGAACACATTGTGCGTTCAGAATTAGAAATCAGAGGACTGGGTGCTGGAAAAATGAGAAAAGAAATCAGAAATTTGGTTTAGCAACAGCAAATGGATCTGCCAGGGAGGGTTTGGATGCTCCATCGGTCTGAGGGAACATTAAACCCCAGCGAATTCCCCAACAGCAGGAGCAAACCCACTCCTTGCAGAAGGTTCTTCCCATTATTATTATTATCTGGGGAAAAAAAAAGCCGAAAATGCCCTCTGGACACCTTTAGCCCCAATCCATGGAGGGGTTCCAGAGGCAGAGAGGGAAGGAGGCTGCAGGATCAGCCCCCTCCCAGCAACCCCCSCAATGTGCAGCTCAAAGAGAGAAAAGCCAATTAAAATGCTGCAGGGCTGATGTCAGGATTTCAGCGATGACCTCCTCACCCCAGAAACAATTATAATTATTGAGCAGCATGGCAGAACCATAAAATTTTATCTATTTTTTTTTTTTTTTTTTGCCATAAGGCAGCCCCAACCATTGCCCTAATTTTGTCTCTCCCCTCTCCCACAGAAATTCCTCACCACGATCAAATTACTCCTCGGCCTTCCCCGGGACACAGAGAGAGGAATAATTGCARATCTCAAGATCTCAGGTCATTTCTTTGAGCTCTTTTCTCAGCCTGGCCTAATATTTTACTCCCTGGATTAAAAGTGGAAGCTCAGAGCAGCTCCCACCCCACCAAAGCTGAGGACTCACCACGGCAGGGGGTGGAGCTGGACGAGCTTTAAAGCCCTTCTGAACCCAAACCATCCTGAGATTCTGTGAATTCCTCGGTGACCTTTCATTTTTCCACGAAATCACTGAAACTGGAGGAAAACAGACAAATTTGTGTGCGTTTTCCCACGAGGAGGATGTGTGTCAGCTCTGACACCCATCAGCACGAGCTCTGCACCCACCCCAGGACTTCATKAAATCAAATGGAGACCTATTCAATCCAATCTGCTGCTAATGACACAGCCACACTTCAGTGCCATTAGCTGCTCATCTTCCCCGGGATTGATCCCTGCAGAAAAACAAGGCCCTGGTTCCTGGAAGCTATGAGCCACACTCTTTTTTTGGAAAACGCTCATTTTAAGGCTGAGGATGCCAGCTGGGATAAATTACTTTTACTCCACCTCATCTTCCCCAACCCTTCGAAAAGAACTTATATTTTCTTCCWTTTTTTCTGGCTGGTTTGTAGAGTTGTCGCCTACTATCGATGAGCTAACAAACATCAAAATAAAAAATATTCCTTCAAAACTCATTTTCCTGAAAGGAAACTCTGCTCCAGGCCATCCCATTCCCTCAGTTTGCCAGTCCTCACCTGTCCCCTGGGCTCGGTGCTCTGTCCCACAACTGGGCCAACCACCACAGCAGGTGCCAAAGTGACACAGACCTGCTCCTGGGCCAGCCTTGGATCTCATTTTCTGCCCCATCCATCGAATTTCCCTTCCTAGGGAATTAAGGACACTAATTGTTAACTGGTGTCAGCCCTCCCGTGCAGGCTCTGGACAACTGCTGCATCCACAGGGCCAGGGAGAGGGATGGAGGAATCCTGGAGCTCCTGGAACAGGCACTTCACGGAGCAGCAGCTCCTCTTTGCAGCCTSAGAATCCCATTGTTATTCCTGCCTGCATCCCACAGTCAGGAACAACACACAGCAAGGAAAGGACAACCCTAAATYAMAGAACCATGGAATGGTTTGGGTTGGGAGGGACCTTAAAGCCCACCCAGYTCCAACCCCAACACCTYCCACTATCCCAGGTTGCTCCAAGCCCCGTCCARCCTGGCCTTGGACACTTCCAGGGATGGGGCAGCCACAGCTTCTCCGGGAATCCGTGCCAGGGCCTCGCCACCCTCCCATCCAAGGATTCCGTGGCTCCTGAGGAAAGCCACGAGCTTGGATAATCCAGCAAAAACCCAACTCCAAACCATCCCCTTCTCCAGCCCCGCTGCAAACCCTCTGGAGCCTTCCTGGTACGGAGAGGAGGGGAGAAAAAAAACCATCCCAGCCTGTTTTCCCACAAATATCCCCATTCCCCGAGCTCTGCCGCCAGTTGGAAGGACTCAGCAGTTCCAGGATAACAGAACCCAGCAAAGATCCCCCTGCTCTCCTCTCCTGGGTGGTGGCTTTCCCATGCGTGCCACACTCCCCTGCACTCGGGAGCACATTCCCTGCCCAGCTCATTCGGAAGTTTTGCTCCTAATCGAAAGAAGCAGCTTTTTACATTTTGATGGAAACCGCTGGGATCGACCACATGAAAAACAGAAAAAACCCAACAATCAGCCAGGGTAGTGACAAGTGATATTGAACAGCTCTTCACAGATGTCCCAACACCACGAGGCTCCTTCCCCCCTGTCAGGGATCCAAATGACTTCAGTGCCTAAAGCGAAGCAGATGAAGGGTTCCAGCCCTCACTCCGCACTCCTTAAATCAGGCTGGAAAATCCTACAGTGCGCGGGGTTGGGAGGGATCCTAAAGATCACCCAGTGTGCGCACCCAGAACTGAGATCCAGCGGGGAAAAGCAGGTTTTTGAAGTGTTCAGCAACGTAAAGCCAGCCTGGAATTGTGAAATAGCTCAGGGATTTTCCATGCAAATAGCCCTCAGTGCCCTAAAACCCGGGGAAATATCCTGCCACTGCTGTAATCCTAAAATTCCGAGTGGCTGCTCCAGGAACGAGTTCGTTTCATGGGCAGAAATCAGCGGCCAGGCTTTGATGGAGACTCCCAATCCTTAACGGGGAACTGGTCAGGAGAGCTGGGGGCTGGAATTCCCTGACTGGAAGCACGTGGGAAGGCAGCCCCRACACCAGCGCCGCTTACCCTGCTCATCCATCAAGCACCTGAGCCACGGGTGGGACACCCTGGCTGGAGGAGGGAGGAATGTTCCSTTTAAAAACCAGTCAAAACGTGAAAAGGGAACCAAAAGCAAGTCGGAAATGGCTGTTATTTGTTAAATAATGATAAACCAGCCCCGTTCTGGTGTGTTTGATACACCAAAATGCTCTTCTCTCGTAGAATCACAGAATGATTTGGGTTGGAAGGGACCCTAAAGGTGATCCAAGCATGGCTCAGAAAAGCATTGGAGAGGATAAATCCTTTATAAAGTGACAGTGTCCCACTCCAAACGACCCCACGGCAGGGTAAATACACACGTTAAAGAGAAATTATTTCTTAAAATAAATAAAAATGTGGAAATAAAGAGAAGTGAGCAAAACTCTGGGCTGAGGGGAGGGAAAATWGCATTTCAAAAGAAGAGCCCAGATCCTCTTCCTGATCCACCTGCCGAGAGGGGAGGTTTTAGCATCTCTGGGTATCCCAGGAGTTAAAGGTGAAATAAAACACTGAAAGGTTTTCCTGCCCAGGATAGTTTTCCAAAGAGAAAACTGGAACATGCCGGGAGATTTTTAATTTCATTTCGCCTCAAACTCGCCGAGGAGAAGCTCAAAATGCCGTTTGYAACTCCGAGGCAGAGTTAAAAGGTATTCCACAGAAAAACCCACCCCGATTTCTCCCGGCCATAAATCCGAAAGGTAACGTTGTGCAACCCCAGCCCTTCGGATTTAATAATAACAAACAGATGGGAAAATATTCTAATAAATTATTGTAACTGTCCGAGCCGTGTGCCAGAAAGTCCTGGCCAAATTCCCCCTGCTTAACTGTCTCTGGACCATTTTCCCTGCAGAGCTCCGAGCTCTCCCTGYTCCTGGAGGGTGAAATGTCAGCACCAAGTGGATTTCTTTTAAAATAAATTCAAAAAYGAGAGATGAAATCACCACTGGAGCTCTGTCCTGGGGCTGACACTAAACACTGCCAACGTGAGCGAGGATTTTCCACGGCAGGGAAGGAGCCACAGCACGGATCCAACAGCCAGCAGCCCACGGAAAACCCCCAGGGATGTGGATTTATCCCTGTTCCCAGGTCAGGATGCTGATTTGGGGGCGATTTTAAAGCCCAAGTGACCCCTGGGATTGAGCCTCAGCCTCTCTCCAGCCAGGAGCACCCCCARCTCCCATCCCGAGGGTCTCACAGCCATCCCAGCTGGGAATCCTGGAGCCCCTCAGGACCAAGATCCCACCCAGGAGGGTGAGAATGGCCCCGGAGCCAGCGCCTGCCTCGGGCACGGCCGTGTCATTCCATGGAAACATCGATCCTGGAGCGGGATTTGCTGCAGCTCAGATTTAAAGGATTGATTCCAAAACAACAAATCTTCCCTTTAAAGGGTTGTTCTCCTCCTCCTCCTCCTCCTCCTCCTCCTCCTCTCCCAGTTTGTGTTTGAAAAGCTGAAGGAGCCAGAAGAATGTAATTAAGGATATTAAGCCATGTAAACGAGGATGTAAAATATTTATGTTGTGTTGGAATAAAGAGCACAAAAAGTGGTGTTTTAAAGCTTAACAAGGGACAGATGGGAAGAGCTGCAGCTCCGCATTATCCCCTCAGACTCCCCTTCCCCATCCCTCTGGGAATTGCCCAGTGTCCCTGGCTGAGCTCTCCGGCACAGCTGGGCACACCCCACTGCACCGACCCCATCCCACATTTATCCCCGGGATTTGGCCCTGCTGTTCCCCAAGCTGAACGGAAAGGAGAGATCCCAGCAGGATTTGCCCTGGTGACAGTCGGTGACAAAGGGCTGTGTCCCACGGGCTCTCCGTCCCAAACATTCCCTCGGGATCCCAAACCACGGATCCTGAGGATCCTTCCACGCCCCCTCCYCTCCCTGCTCCCACATTGCTCGGTGCCTACTCCTGGCAAGCTTTGTTTATCCCCCTCCCTATTTTTGGGAGGGATCATCTTCRCCCTCTCCTTTCATTCCCGACTTTTTGGGAGCTGCAGGATGACTTTTCCCTCGGTTCCCAGGCAGCTCTCCACGTGCAAGTGCTGCCAGCGCCTCTTTTCCAGAAGGAGAAGTCCAAATCCACAGAAAACAGGCAGAGCTGGGTGGTGACATCCCAGGAGCTCCAGGACCTGTTCCTGCTCTGCTGCTTCCCAGCCATCCCTGGAAGCTGGCTCTGCAGGGGATGGAGCAWTCCATGTGGAGAGGCTCAGGCCGCTCAGGGATTCCTCGTCCTTCCCACTCCGTCCATCCCATGGCTCTTCCAGCCCAGCTCCAGGGAAGCTGCTGAACGGGACACGACCGAACAAGACTGGAAAACCATCCCTGATCTCCTCCCTGAATGGTAAATCCAGAGGCAACCTCGGAAGCCTCCACACCTCCCTACCTGCTCCCTAGAGCTGTTTAGTCTGGGTTTAATGGTTTGATCACCTTGGAGCCTGGRAGCTGAGCATGGACATCGAAATCCTGCCCCTAAAATGTTCTTACTGTGGGCACTGTGCCTTCTCCAGGAAGTAACTTCCCATTCCTATGGAGCAGCTGTACATAAAGGCCTGGAAGTACCTCGGGGAAAGCCTGATCGCATCTGAAATCCAGGGACACAGGGCATGGAGCATCGCCCACCACGTCCACAGGCTCATCTCCCTCCACAGGGATAACACAGCCCCTCCCCTGCACAGGAGCATCCCTTGGGAACAGGAATCTCCCTCAGGCCTTAAACCTTCTCCTGAGCAAGGACAGGAGCATCCCTTGGGAACAGGAATCTCCCTCAGGCCTTAAACCTTTTCCTGAGCAAGGACAGGAATGGCTTTGGCTCTTCCCAAAATGATGCAGTTCAGCATCCCTCACCTTCCTTGCCCTCTCCCAGTCAGAATCCTCTCCATCTTTGCTCCCTGCAACTTCCCCACCATCCAAGGGTTTTCCCAGAGGGATTATCRTTAAATCCCAGAGTGGTTTGGGTTGGAAGGGACCTTAAAGCTCATCTCATTCCAAGCCCATGCCATGGGCAGGGACACCTTCCACTATCCCAGGTTGCTCCRAGCCCTGTCCAACCTGGCCTTGGACACTTCCAGGGATGGGGCAGCCACAGCTTCTCTGGGCAACCTGTGCCAGGSCCTCYYCACCCTSWCAGGGAGGAATTCCCTCCCARTATCCCACCTATCCCTGCCCTCTGGCAGTGGGAAGCCATTCCCTGTGTCCTGTCCCTCCATCCCTGGTAAATAATCTCTCTCCATCTTTCTCGTCGGCTTCTTCAGGTGCCAAAATCCACAATTAGGTCACCTTGGAGCTTTCCCTTCTCCAGACCACAACAGGCACAGGTAATTTTGGGATGCACGCAGGCCCACCCCCTACAGAAGCACAGGAAAAACCACAGGAGAGCTCCCATAAAAGCAGCGCCCGTTCCCAAGCCAAGGCCCAGCGGAGATTCCAGCGCCGGAATTCGCTCCGAGATCCCAACGCTTATCTCCTCGGACCGACGGCAAATATGTACCTTGGCTGCCTCCCACTTCCCAGGGATGCCTCGGGAAGAGGAGGGCTTAACACTGCGGTTTCCCCCGGCCCAGGAGCGGAAGAGGAGCCCATGAGAAAATCGCCGCTCCAGACTGAAAATAAATAAATGAATCCCGGGCTTTTTTTTTCCCGAGGAGTTTCAGGGAGCGCGGTGGGGGGGGGGCGGCCAGAGCTATTTGGCTAGGTGGCATTCTCCTTCAGTCAGGAATGAGGACACGGACCTGGAACAGCCCCGGAATTTCAGGAAATYGGGGCGTCCCACGCGGGGCTCCGGAGGGAGCGGAGGGAGCAGCCCCGACCCGGTGCGCACAGAGATGCCACAAACGACCCAAAACCACGAAATGTTTGAACTCCCAGATGCCACAGCCAAGTCCTTCCTACAAACAAACCTTGGGGACAGCGGGAAGAGCGGCAGCTCCGCTCCCGAGCTCCCCGAGTCGCTGTTCCGGAGACACAACCCAAGCACGGCACCCACTTCGTTCTCTCTTCCTTCCGATTTGCCCTCGCGCTGGTTTAACCCCGAGCCTGAAGTTCAGCTGATGCTGAAGGAGGCGGTGAAAGCCCAGAAAGCTCACAAAGATGTGGATYTTTAACGATGCCCAGTCATTAATCACTTCCTGCTCACATTTAGAGGGAGGAGAGGCCGGGAAATACGGAATATTTGGCTGCTAAGAACCGTGCTTTCCACATGAATCAAGTTTTTCACACGCACAAGCTCACTAAACCACACCATTTCTGCCATCATTTAGACTAAGATCTAAATTTCTGTTTTTCTCGGAGCTATGCCACGGTTTTTTTCCTAATTCAAAAGATGGCAAGACTAAAAGAACTGCAACAATYCCTTTTCCTGATCCAGAAATCAGTTCGACCCCAACGCATTCCCACAAATAATAAGGAAACAACMAAAGAACTTCCAGAGGAAATCCACAGGCAGCTCCGTTCATGGAGCTCGTTCCCTGCTCCAGGCAGATCCGGGAGCCTGGATTTAGAGGAAGATCCAACTCGACCTCTGGCTCTCGCTTCCACCAGGTTTTAGACACAGAGGGAACACAGAAAATGCCATAAACTTCAAAACAGGGACTTGTGAAGAGTCCCAGAGAATTCCAAAAGGGGCTCTGCCAGCATAAATACATTAAATATGATTTAGCCTTCAGTAGCACAGAGCTGTCAAATAAATATCCTCAGGAAGACAACTTAAAAGAAGGGAAAAAGCCAACCYCACACCCCTTCTCCTCCTCCTTCCAGCAAGAAAAAAGGGATAATAAGGATAGAGGAGAGCGCAGGGTAAATGTCCTGGAAACAAACCCTCATTTTATTGCTCAGGTCAAGGGATTTTTAATCCATGGCCAAAAAAAAAGGGAGTAGCAGATAGAAATGGGCAGGAAAACTACAATTTTCTGCCCTTTCCGTTGCAGTGGGGTGGCTGCTTCCAGCTGGGATCCTGCATGGACATGGAGAAGGTGCTCCAGAGCTTTTTTAATCCTCTCACTGATTAAAAAAGATAAAGATCAAGACCATTTAACCTGACCCAAACCCATTCCTGACAGAGAGCAACCAAAATCCAGGGACTTCCACCCAAACTTCCACGCTCCAGATCAAATAAAAGAAGGATGGAGAAAATTCCCAGGAGTTGGATTCCTTAAAAAGGACCCAGCCTTCCTCAGAGCTCCCCACACAACTTCCAGCTGCCCACAGATGCCCAAGACCTCAACCTTTTAATTAATAAATCTTCCCTACACCTTGGGAATACCCACCAGGACTCACCAAACCCCAGGAAAACTGAGGTTCCAAAACTCCGCATGAAGAGCTGGAATCATCCTCATAAACCCCTGCCATAAAACTTTTACGGGATGTAGATCAGGTCAGGAAAAGGGCACTGGATGGGAACGAGGCACAGATAAATCAGATGTCAGAAATGCGGACAGCGTGGCTCATGGAAAAGAAGAACTCCAGCAGTTCCTTGGATGCCCTTTGGTTTATTGGGATTATCCAGGGGTTACTCTGCACATGGAGGTTTATTTAACTTCGGAAAAATAGCAGAATAAAAATAGAACTTCTTCCTCCCTGCCAGACCTGACCTTTGGATGGAAGCGAGCTCTGCCCACCTCTCATCCTCCTTCCATCCAAAGCCTGGAGGCAGCACAGGGAATGGAAGCAGCTCCATGCTGGGAAGCGTCAGCCTTCAGTGGGAGCCAACACGGCCACGGAGCTGATCCATTGTTTGCACTGGAGCCTCCCCAGCTTGTCTTTCCYGCTAAAAATCAGGAGAAAACCTTCCCATCTCCCACTTTTGAGGTGGATTCTGCTTTTAGGTTGGTTCCTGGGCTGGCAAGGCACATCCACCTGAAGTGATGGTTTCCAGGGAACGCCAAGCAGGTGGATTTTCCCTGCAGTTTGGGTTTCCAGGGAAAGCCAAGCAGGTGGGTTTTCCCTGGAGTTTGGGACAGCTGGGAAATACTGCAGGGACAACAATGCCACATTCCCGCCTGGCAGCTCACAGCAGCACATCCAAGACCCTTCAAGCACGAAGGCTGGAAATCCAGCAGTATTCCAGAAATGAGGTGAAGGCCAGGYTGGACAGGGCTTGGAGCARCCTGGGATAGTGGAAAGTGTCCCTGCCCTCGGAACAAGATGAGCTTTAAGGTCCCTTCCAACCCAAACCAYTGGATGCCATAAAATGGAGCCAAGCTCCTCTGCAGGTCCTTAAACACCTGCCAAGATCCTGCTCCAAACACTCGTCTGGGTTTGGGTTCTAAAAATAGAGCAAAAGGAAAATACAATCCCAAAATCCAACACTGACAGGAGAGCTTTGTGTGGGTGCTCAACGAGGCCAGCCCTGCTGGGGGACTGTGCTCCCTTTCCCAGAGGGAAAACTCATCCCTTTGTGCAATGAAATGGGAACAACCCAAAGGGGGAGAAGCGACAAGTCCCAATAATCCCAACAACCGCTGGAGCGGGGTCAGGGCGGTGCCACCTCCCTGATTTCCTTTTCCAAACCCACCCGTGGCACAGGACASGGGAGAGAGCCCTGCAGGGGACACTGCCCGCACCAGCCCTCCCATCCCCCCTCCCCGACACGGAGCAATTAGAGCTAATTGAACTAATTGCCTTTCTCCCAGGATAGCATCATGGAATGGTTTGGGTTGGGAGRGACCTTAAAGCTCATCCAGTCCAACCCCAACACCTTCCACTRTCCCAGGCTGCTCCAACCTGGCCTTGGACGCTTCCAGGGATGTGGCAGCCACAGCTTCTCTGGGAATCTGTGCCTCACCACTCTCCCAGGGAAGGATTCCATCCCAGTATCCCATCTATCCCTGCCCYCTGGCAGYTCATAACCACTGTCCCTTCTCCTGTCACGATCTGCCCTTATAAAAAGTGCCTCTCCCTTTTTAACCCAGTCCAAACGGGGAGATCCTTCTCCCAGCCACATCCAGAACAGACACTTCCCTTCTAACCGCAGTCCATGTTTTCCCAAATCATGGGAGACGAGGATCCAACTCTGCTTTAAAACCAACATTGGAGACAATTCCAGTTAACTTGGCAACAACTCAATGTGAGAGCCTTAATGAAGGAGAACTCCACCCTTGCCAGTCACCCATCCAATTCACMTTTCCTGATGGAAATCATGGAATCCCAGAATCCTTTAAACCRGAAAAGACCTCCAAGGTCATCAAGTCCAAGCTGTGCCCAATCCCCACCTTGTCCCCAGAGCACTGAGTGCCACAYCCAGGAATTCCTCGGACACCTTCATGGATGGGGACTCCAAACCTCCCYGGGCAGCCCYTTCCCAATGCTTGACCACCCTTTCCACGGAGAAATCCCTCCCAAACTTCTCCAAAGGGCGAAATCTCTGCCTGCCAAAGGCATTTTTTGTTTGTTTCCCTTTTGTCGAGGCCGGGCCAAGAGTCGGTCACAAGAGCCGTGCAGGAACAATCTGCTCAGGGAAAGGGTTTCCCACTTTCTGCAAGCCCAGCGTTCCCATTCCACCCACTTACATTCCTGGATCAAGGGAAAATAGAATCACATCCGCAGGCCGGTCAGCGGTCACGCGGGTCGAGATCCAGGGACGCGGCAAAGGGCTGGAAGAAAATTCCACGCCYGGAAAGCTGCTGGAAGGAGTTCTGCCCTGGTCCCAGCACCACCGTTTCCATCAGGCCTCGTTAAGGAGTATTTCATCCCTTCACCTCATTTGCATAATTGCCGCAATCAGAGGCACTACTTTGCAGTAATAACTTTAATGGCAGATTTTTCCTTAAACATTCCTTTTTTTTTTTTTAAATGCTCCAAGGCTGGTGCATCCGTGTGCCAGGAGAAATGCAGGCAGGAGGTGACGCCCGGGGAACGTGGGGTGTGGAGAGGGCCCAGGTGCTTTTGGGTTTGGGATTATTTCTGCTTTATCACGCTCCGAATGCATCCCAGAACTGAAATATCTGTTGATTAAACAGCAGCCTGGTTGGTAGTGACAATTCCCTGCTTTTTTCCCCATTAATTTTGCTACTATTGTCTCATTAGGAGGGAATCTGGCTCGTTTCCAGGTTTTGGAACTGAGAAGCCAAATCTCAACCTTTGGTTTGCCTTCACAGGACCCTGGGATGGGTTGGGTTGGAAGAGACCTTAAAGCCCATGCAGCTCCAACCCTGCCACGGCCAGGGACATTTCCCTTGGAGATTTTTCCTAACAATTTAGAGCTCTGCCTGTTTTCCTCAGCTCCATGGAGATAWGAGCAGGCAGATAACATCTCCAAGGCTTCAGCAGCCTTGTAAGGTTTATTTTTAAGATAGGCAAGAACCACTGGCCTAATTCTTAATATCAAACAAGAGACTTAGAGCAAACAAGCTCAGATCCAACTGGAAGTCCACAGCTGGGATTTCCATCCGAGGTCTGCGTCCTCCAGAAATCCCCCCCGGGTGTTCCACCAGAACATCACCAACTCCACGCTGGGATGCTCCTCATGGAAAGCTTCCCCAGGACCACATTGGGAGCTCTGCCCAAGCAGGCTCCACACCTCATCCATGGGGCAGCAGATGATTTTGGGGGGAACAATTCCACTTAATTGAGGCTCCCAAACGAGCCAGGCCCAAGCCGGGCCCGAGCCAGGCCTGAGCCGGGCCCACTGCCCTCGAACGCAGGTTTAATCCCATTAAACCCCAAACGCTTTCGTGAACACGGGGCAAGGCCGGGCAGGGAATGAGACGAGCCATAAATTAAAGCAGAGGATATGAATTCCATGCAGGCTGCGGTGTCGGGGTTAGCGCGGGTCTGGAAGCAGTTTAGGGAAAACCTGGAGCGGCTGAGGGCCAGCTCCGAGCGGAGCCGCTCCGGGCTAATCGCTTCCTTCAGGCGGGCTGCTCCAGCTCACTAATAGGTTTTAATAAAAACTTCCAATTGGGCCAGTAAACCCCTCATTAAGCTGTTTTTAAAGCATGAATTTAAGAGCGGCGAGGGCTCGGGGTCAGGGGGAGTGTTTAATCCAGGCCGGCTGGCCAGAGGTGCCGCCGTGATTGGAAACACCGCGGTTCAAGCGTCCAGGGCCACATAAACATCCGACTCTGTCACTGCGCCCGCCTAAGTGACAGCTTGAAAAATAGATTTAATAAGACAGGGAGAAACGTTTCCCACTCTTACACGAGCGGTAGGAGCGGCAGATCCCAATGAGAGGCAGGAACGGGAATGGTGGGGAGTGGTCCTGGGGTTCCCATCCTGGGGGGGTGGATAAAGAGCAGCCCGCRGCCAGCTCGGTGTCCAAGCATTCCCAAGGGTTTTGGGATACTCTGCTCCAGGGCCTCCTGACGGGAAGGGAGCAAAATTCTCTGGGAATAGCATGCAGCAGCCCCACATTCTGCTGCCAGGGTCTCTCCCACACAGCCAGCTCCTATAGGAACCAGYGCCAGGGGGTGCCAGCATGGGAATTCTGTGCTGCCATGTGAAAAATCACAGAATCCACAATGGTTTGGCTTGGGAGGGACCTTAAAGACCATCCAGTGCCACCCCTGCCATGGGCAGGAACACCTTCCACTATCCCAGSTTGCTCCARCCTGGCCTTKKACACWTCCAGGGATGGGGCAGCCACAGCTTCTCTGGGCAGCCTGTGCCAGGGAATTCCCTCACCCACTGCAGAGGGACCTGCAGGAATGTCCAGCTTAGCCCTGAGCCYGGACACAGCCCCACCTCAGCACTCTCAACCCAAGCTTTGGCCCTTCTCCAGTGAAGTTTGCCCTCAGCTGTTTCATTTTCCTCTCGTTTTTCTTCCATGGCCGCATTGCTGCTCTTCAGGACTAAAGGAAAACTTCACCCTTTCCTTGGGAACACACAGAGCAGCAACGTCTCCATCTCGCCCAGAACCCCAGCTGTGCACTCCAACATTTAATTTTATGTCAATGCACATCTAAAATTCGAGATCCCTGAAGACCTCTTAAAAGAAAATCCTCCTTGGAACAATTTGCATCGAAGCAAAGAGTGAGGGTTTAACAAGTGATGGAGAATTACGAATACTCGGCTCTCAACTTTTTATTCTGCTTCTAATCAAAACACACTTCAGCTCAAATTCTGAGCTAATAGGTGCAATATAAAATTTGGGGGGGGGCATTTTGGGTAGGAACTCAGTTATTTGTTCACTCCATGTTTACAGATAATGGAAAAAAAAACCTCCAGGGTTTAATTCAAGCTTCAGGGATTGTGWCCTCTCCACACCAAAATTAACAAGGAAGTTTACTGGGAGGGGGGGCGGGGGAAAAAAACCACTTTTACTTTTAAAATGTGCTTCTAATTCTGGCCCTCCAGTTGGCCTGCAAGGAGCGCAGGAGCCAGGCTCCCTGGAATGATCCCTAAGGAAACATTTGCTTTGGCTCCAAATAGGACACTTTTGTGCATCAGGAGTCRAACGGGATCAGCTGCTCCTCCATCCTTTCTGTTTAATGATCCCATTGATAGCCACGAGGTCAACAGATGCATCCCTGCCTCCTCTGCCTGCTCCTCGCTGGGAACAGGGAGTGCTGCTCCAGGATGGCCGTGGAGGAATCCATTTTCCCACCTCGCACCTGGATTTTCACTCTACGCAAACCTCGCCATGCACAACTCGCTCAGTCCTGGCAGTTTTCCTGCTCCATTCCCCCACTGCCACCTCTTTGACCAACATCTCAGGACCATCCAAGCCTCTTCTGAATATCTGGGGCTCCTTAAAAGAAGGCAGAGCAGAAAAAAAGAGGACAAGGAAGCCTGGAAAAGAGCACCACCTTCTCCAAGCCTCTGTTAGAGCAGGGATAATACATCACCACATTCAATCAGATTTCCATYGGGGAAAAAAAAAGAAGTCCTTGGGGGTGTCTCAGGCAGAAGCATTCCCAGGAATTCCTGCTCTAGGAGAGATCMCAGGGCCAGGAACAGCCAAGGTGGCACCACCACAGAGCTGCAGGTGAAGCAGTTCTGGTCTCATTCCAAGCCAGGAGAAAAAAGGTCCTTAATTTTAAAGGAAGGACAAAGCAGCAAATTGGCCTCGGGGGTTCTTCCTAGTCCCAGCACCACAGTGGGAACCTGGAGAGAGAGGAAGGGCTGTGGGGCTGAGCCAGGCACCTGGAAAAGGGGCTCTGACAGGGAAGCCGTGCAGGAAAGCCCTTGGAATAGCAAAACTCAGGGAGAGATTTAGGCCGAGGATGGAGCTGCCATGAAAGCTCAGCTTTCCAGGAGCAGCCTCATCCTGCAAATGCCAGGGACAGGCAGCAAATCCATCCATCCATGCATCCATGAGATTCCCACAGCCCCAGCTCGGGTAGGAAGAACCAAAGCAATCCACTCACTGAGCACACCAAAGCCAAAGTTACACCTGGATGACAATGAATAAAGCCCAAAATGACAACGAATAAAGCCCAAAATGACAATAAATAAAGCCTAAAGTTGTGACAGCCCAGCTGAGTCCAGAGCAGCACAAACCCCCGTGGCTGATGCCCACTCCAGGAATTCATCCCAGAGCCCAACGTGGAGCTTTGCATGGCTGTTTCCCACTTCATTCCCTCAAGCCAGGAGTGTTTTAAATCCCTTTTTCCCCTGCCAGGAGCAGAAGTAAGAGCAGAACCTGTGGCAGTGCCAGTCGATCCCGTTTGGCCTGCCAGCTCTGTTGTTATTTCCAGGCTCTGGAGTTCTTTAAAATTCATAGGGACAGCCTGGAGTTTTAACAGAGGCTACCAAAACCCATCCTGAGATGTATCAAAAAGCCCCACACTTCCTGCAGGGGAACAGGAAACAGTCAGCATTTACAAAGAACTCTCCAGGAATTTTTTTCTTTTTTTTTTTTTTTTTTTTTTTTTCCAAGGGATCTTGCTTTGAAGTAGATGCTCCCAAAGAAGGAGGCTTCCAGAGCTCAGCAATATTTAATGTCCTTCCCCAGCAATGGATATGACAGCGTTGTTGTTTCAGCTATATTATAACAAAAATATTGTGGTTTTCCTGTATTCTAACAAAAGTAACCCGGGATTTACATCCCCTTCATCTCATTCCGAAGGAGCCCTCCAGCCAAAAACAAGGAAGGGAGAGACCCCACTGCGTACAAAGGGAGCCTCGGAGGGTGGCTCTGCACTTGGGACACAAGGAAAGGCCAGAAAAAGATGAAACACCACTTGGAAAAGAAAAAAAAGGAAAAAAAAAAAAAAAAAGGCGGTTTTTCTACACCCATGAGCCAGGGTGGAAAACACATCCAGAGGATGAGGAACTCGAGGCAAAGTCCTCGGGGTTTGTGGTGTCCTGGCTGAAATATCCAAGTTCAACAGGGAGGTATTGTCTGGAATTCTGCATGGATCATGATGGAGAATCCTCCATGTCCCTCTGCTTCTCCGCTCGATGAAGCTCCAACTCAATATTCCCACAAAGAGGTCAAGTGTCAATGATTAAAACAATCCATTGGAAACAAGGATGTAATTCCCAGAAGGAAAGGGATCAAACCTCCCTGATACTCACACACAAATGGACTTGAATTATTAATTATACACAATATACACAATATTTATTGTGCCTCCTGTTGGAAAAACCAGATTCCACTTGGAATTGGCCAGTGCCAAGCTGGGAATACAAATCCCCTTTTCCATCCCCACCACGATCCAGGGTCCTTCTCCACYCACCCATCCCACAGCACGAGCACTTTCCTGAAGGCAGCAGAAATGGCCCAAAAAGCTGTTTTAAGACATGATTTTCTGGGAAGCACTGTCATGGAATAAGCAGTTTTCCCAATATTTCCACAGAGAGGAATGCTTTCCACCAGGATTTCCAACTTTCCATTTAAAAATGGGCTAGAAAACTAAAAAAAAACCAATCTGGGAGAAAAAAACCTCTAAGAGAGCAACTCATGCACCCCAGGGAAAAGGCCAGGACAGGAATAAGAGGTTCTTGACATACAAATCACTGGAAAGGGAAGTGGAGTTTGGGAGGAAAAGGYTCCCTCCCAGGGATGTCCTTCATTCCCTTCATTTTAAACACAATCCTCCAAACTATTCAGTTCCGCCAACTCTCTCCAGCCTCAGTTCACAGAATTTCCCTTCCTTAAGGGCACGTGGGCAGGAAGAAACTCAGTGAAAGAGAATTAAAAAGCTTAATAAAAATATAAACTTCATAAAAAACCCCCTTCRTTTCAGAGAAAAAGATAATTAAACGTGACAGAAGGAGCAAATGTAAAAGCTACATACCCACAAATGCACCAAGAAATT
Organism: Amblyornis subalaris; assembly: GCA_018881555.1. Taxonomy (NCBI): domain Eukaryota; kingdom Metazoa; phylum Chordata; class Aves; order Passeriformes; family Ptilonorhynchidae; genus Amblyornis; species Amblyornis subalaris. The sequence continues at coordinate 1,801,465 of JACAXG010000028.1, forward strand.
AGCACTGCAGCTTTTGGCTCGTTTTTAGTCACTTACCAAAGGAATACCTGCAAAACAAAACGAAGAGAAAGGCAAAGCAATTAGAATTGGGGTGGATTAATTGAAGGAAATGATGGTTTGCATGAAGTTTGATTCCTCGCTTCAAACGTTTGGAGTTCGAAAACACCGACAGGGAGCACAGAAAATTCCATGTCAAATGTAACGAAAATGGTCAATTGCTGCCGCCTGGAAATGGGAGAAGAGCAAATCCCCAGATTTCTGGGATAGAAGCTGTCATTTAGCACTCCAAGAAACTGGCTCCCCTTCTTGGGATCAAGATGGAAAAGCAGCAGACCCAGAAGGGACCCCCTGTCCCAGATCCCACCAGGCTCGGGGCTTCCCAGAGCTGCTCCTGGAATCCCGCTGGAATCCCCTTCAGCCTCGGCTGCACCACAGCGATTTTTCTGCGAGATGACCAATTCTGATTAAAACTGACTTTGAATCCCAAAGCTGAGGAAGTTTTAAGACGAACAAGCTTCAGCTCGTGTTTATTCCCGGCACGGCCTCAGTCCCACAGCAGGCCTTCGTTATTTGTATCTGCAGCACATTAAACTCCCCCAAAACAACAAAAAAACAGCCCAAAACTAAAAAACACCCCAGGTTTTAAGGTTTTCCAGCAGGATTTGCTGCTACTGAAAAGACCCCGAATAAGTGTTAGTTTTCTACAGTTTGATTAGTTCTGAAATCCATCAATCTAAACCTTTTGCACCAAATTTAACAACAATCCCATACAGATTTACCAACGCACGAAGGAAAAACTTCAAAACGCAGGACAATTTGCAACTTCATGAACAAAAGCAGCTCATTGTGAAGAGATCTGTCACTGAGGGAAGCTTTGCTGTTCTCCACCACGCTCGTGGTGCTGCTCAACACCAACCCAGAGGAATTATCCCTTTTTTTTTCCTTGGCAGAAGCGGAGAACCCCCCCGAGGCTCCCTTCAAACGCACCCAGAGACACGGAGCAAGCGAGGAATTAATAAAATCTTGTATTCTGCTGAACCACATGAAGCTCTCTGACGTGTGTCTGCTGCCGATTACATCAATCCAGGCTCCCTCACTTGTCATGTGATGACAGGCAAACACTTGTGAATTTATTCCTCCCAACGAGCCCGGCAGACAAATGCCAAGGAAACCAAAGCAAATGGCCCGCTCCAAATACATGAAAGCAGCAGGAATTCTTGCMGGGATTTTGTGTTTTTTTTAATAGGTACAGGCAGGCAGGTACCCAATTCCCGCGGATTTCAGGCTGGGGTTTGGAACCTCGTTACAGTTTTCGAGGTCCTCTAGAAGAAGTTCACAGAAATTTATTTGAAAATGAGTTTTTCACCATTGCCTCGGCGTTTGAAACATTCCCAACAGATAACGACGAGGGAAAACAGGGATTTGATTTTGGAGGCTTTGGGGCAAATTTCACCAGCAAAACTTTTGATCTTGCACATCGCCAGATCCAGAAATTCTGCAAGTTCAAGGTGTTTTCCACTTGGGTTGCCTAAACCAACCCCAAAGGTGATGTCATGTCTGTTTTCTGCTGGGAGAAAACATCTTTAGCCAGGACTTGTCAGGGGAGGCAAACTCCGTGTCACGCTTGGCCCGGATCAGCCTGGAATCACAAACATCCTCACTTCTTCGGGAGAAATTGTTCTCACCACCTTGTCACGCTGATTAATCCAAGCTCCAGCGCATTCCTGGAAAGTACAAACTGAGAGCAGAACGTGGTTTGAGCTCCATTATTCCCGAGGGAAACACTTCCTGCTGGCGGTGGAAGCAAGAGTTTCCAGGGAACAGGAGCTCCCAAACCCACCCCAAAACACCACCTTTTCCACAGAATCCCTTTTTTCCCTGCATGCAAAGCATGTGGGGTGATGGTTTCTGTTTGCTCAAGGAGGGGGAAGAGCACACCAGCCAGGCTTGCCCCATAAATTTACATCCCTTCTCCCCTGCTACCCCAGAGCCACACAGGTTATTTGGGACAGGGATTCCTCCTGGGAGCCTGCAAAACATTCCCAAACCTCAACAACATTCCAAACAGAATCTGTTAAAAATAGTGCAAAACACAGGCAGGTTTTCCCTTCACATCCATTGATGTAATGAGGAAAACACATCTGGATCTGTAACAAAAAACRGGAGTCAAACCAGTCCTGCCCAGCAGTGCCCAACACCACTTCCAACGAAACCGACTTCCACAGGCAGGATAATTCCCTGCTGCATCCCTGAATCCGCAGCTGGTGTTAACAGCTCCTCTCGCTGTTCTCCACGGAGAGCATCCTCCATGGAAAGTGAACCCAGATGTCAACTTTCATCTCCATGATCAATCCCTCTCATTCTCCAGGCTCTGTAACTCGGGATGAGGGAAAAGTTGTTTGGGTACAGGCACATTTTCTGTTCTCCATCAGGATTTGATTCCCAAAGGTGCTGTGAGGAGTTTTCCACAAGGAAACCAAGCAGGAGCTCCACTGTGAGGTATCCCATGCCCGGGAAGGTTGGGAATGGGGCACTTCCAGAGCAAAGGGACAACCAGGCAGGAGACACTGACACTTCCCTGGCTCTGAGGAGTGGAAAAGCTCATCCACAGCTTCCACAAGTTACTGAAAGCTTGTTGGAAAACCACAATACCCCAACCAAATTAAAGCTGTAAACACTTAGGATGGAAAAACACCCTTTTTTTTTTTCCTCCCTGGGACCTGAGGATCCACTTCCCCAGCCCAGTTGGGAAACATCCCTTCCAAGAGACGGCAAATCCATCAAAACGAGATGCCGGGATTAGTCCGGAGCACCACGAACTTCAGACCATCATTAACTGAAAAATGTGGGGGGTAAGAAACCTTTCTGACAGCTGCTCCTGGTCCCTGCCAAGCCCTTGGCACTGCACAGCCGTGGTGGGGGCAGGAAATCAGCTGGAATGGGAATAAATGAAACCACTCGGCTGCTCTCCGGATTCACTTTCTTGTGGTCACAGAGCTCTAAAAATCAGGATTCTGTGCTCTGTAATTACAACATCCCCGGCTCAATGGCAGCAACGGGGACAGCAGTAAAAATAAAGCGTGATGAGGATGAGGTTTGCTCCTGGGAAAGGTGCCTGGGCAGGGCTGGAGCCAAGCAGGGAAGGAGGAATGGGATGTCCCACCCAGCACATCCACTGGGCTCTTCCCAAGCTCTTCCCGTGTTGTGCTCCCCTGGCAAGGCAGGGAACCAGGCCTGCTGAGGAGAACAAATCTGAATTACCCAGCTGAGCCCCAGCCCTTCCCAGCTCTTCTCTCCACGCTCGTTTCCAAGGTCAAAAGATATTCCAGAGCCTGGCTTAGGTGGCTGCACGATCTGCCAGACTCCAGTGGGGTTCGCTTCGCTCAAATCCTTCCAGTGCCAAAGGCAGATGCTGAAATGGAACCTTGGGAATCCTGCTCTGGGCTGCTCCTTAAGCTGGACACTGAGTCCAAGGAAAGGGGAGAACGGGAACAGCAGGAAGGTGACCCCAGGGGGCTGAAACAAAAAACAGCAGGAGCACAACTGGACACAGACACTGATGGAAAACAATGGGATCAGCATCAGCCTGGACACACTCAGGACCCAGAACAAGTGGGAATGACCTCCTGACCAGTGCTGTGATCCTGCTGGTAGCAGCAGAAAGGCTCTGCAGGTAAAAATCCCAGGAAAAGGGGATGTCAGTAATTCCTTGGTTAAAAAAAGCACCACTTAACTGCATTAATTAATCTCTCTGAAGGTTGGTCCCCGTTGCCAAGCACTCTGCAGACTGAATTCCCCACGGAATGGAGAAGCTGCAGTGAAATTCTGGGATCAGGCAAAGCCTGGTCATTTTCCCCACACCAAATCCATAAAGACCCAAGTTATTCCAGTGCAAGCTCCCACCTACTTCCTACTCCAGACCCTTCCTGCAAGAGAATTCCCCTGTTTGTGCAGTGGCCTCCGGGACAGAGCTCTGCTCACCCAGCCACACCTGGAATGTTTCTCCAGGAGCACAGCTCAGCCCTGAAATACAACCCTGGAATTGTTGTAGGAAAGGCTGGAAAAGCCCTTTGAGGTCACCAAGCCGAACCATCACCCAGCACCACCACGGTCACCACTGACCAATGTCCCCAAGTGCCACATCCACACCTTTTTTGGACACTCCCAGGGATGGAGACTCCACCACTGCCYGGGCAGCCCCTTCCAGTGCCCGATCACCCTTCCAGTGAGGGAATTTTCCCTCAAACCCAACCCAAACCTCCTCTGGAGCAACCTGAGGCTGTTCCCGYGCAGGAAGCCCAGCCCAGCGATGCTCCGGCACCACCGGGAGCGAACGCTGCTCCCAACAATAAACTTCTGGATTAAGGCCCTTGGGGAAGTTTGYAAACAGAGATCCCACCGTGGCTCAGACCCTTCCCTCACCCCGATCCCCTTCCAGCTGCACCAATCCCTGCATTAACATTCCTTCCCAGCACAGCTGCYGGAGAAGCCCGAGGAGCTGAACATGTGCTGGGCCAGACCGGGGGCACGAAGCTGCTGGGCAAGCTGAGAGTTTCCAAAAAAATAAATCACAAAAAAAAAAAGCCATGATTTATTCTGTTTCTAAATCTCTCAGCTGTGGAATCGATACCCRGCCCCGCACCCTGGGTACAGCTGGAAGCTGCATGTGCCAAATAATGAATATTAAGAAATATTTGTCTCTGTGGTCCATCAGCCATGCACCAACCACATCAGCTCCTGATCGTTTCTTTGCTCTCACTTCTAATTTTTACAGACCCCATGTCAAGTAAAAACAGACCCCAGATTTAAATAAACAATAAAAGCCCTCCAAAGGCRCTGTTATTAATTAAAGCAAAGCCAGTAATTACCACAAAGACAAAACAACAATGAAAGCAATGGATGTAAGATATTTAAATTATTTCGCTTCCCTCTTTTCACACATTTTTAGGTGGAGCACACCCAAATCCTCGGATATCCCACGGCAACTCCAGTCCTCGCTCCTACCTGCAGCTGTGGCACTTGGGACAAGGTGTGGGGGTGGACTCGGCAGTGTCAGGTTAAAGGTTGGGCTGCATGACCTCAGTAAGTCCAGGATTCTTTGTGCCCCTTAAAAACCCCTAAATTAAAGGCACAAATGCAGGTGGCAGTGGGGTTTATCTGCCTCAGCCAGGAGGAGTAACCCCACACACTGCCAGGTCTCCAGGGCTAATCCCACCTCCTCCTGCCCTTCCACACCCAATTCCAGGCGAGCAGATGGCACAGTCCCTTCTCAAGGACTGCTCCTGGGGCATGGAGGGGAAAACCTTCCCTGCGCTGGGAGGGGGGAAAAAACCACTCCCTGATCCATTTCTGCCATCAGACCCGATTCAATTTTAATCTCTCACCCCCAGATCTGGTTCTCACCAGCTCCATCAGCTCCCAGCTGTCCTGCAAGGCATCACACGGAAYGGATCCCTGTTTTCCTCCGTGTGCCATGCCCCGCGCTCAGGGCTGCTGGCAGCATCCTTTGAAACCCAGACATTCCCTCCCTTCCGGGTGGGGAGGAAGCTCCAAGAGCAGCTTCCACAGGAAGGATGACCCCCCGGGATCCTGCACCTCGGGGTTTGTGCTCCCAGGGATCGTCTCTCCTTGCTGGGGAAGGAGGGCAGCTCGGAGCAGAAGGGAYGCGAGGCCACGGTAACAAAGACATTCCTGAGGTTCACTGCCAAGGCCAGATAAAGGGATGAGACATCCCCAGTTTTCTTGTTGTTGTTGTTGTTGTCATTGGAGTAGTTTGGAGAGGCAGGAAAATAAAGCCAGGCTGCAAAAAAGGGTTCTGTGGAAAATCTGCAAGGCCCTGAAAAATTCCAAGCGACTCCAATTTAGCCCACGCACCACGGTGATGTTCGTGGATGAGATTCATCTAAATACTTCCTTTTTAATACACAAAATTGGACACTGGATTCAGGCACGGCACGAATTTCTGCTTCCACTTCCAGCTTGAATGGAAAGCTGGTATCAGTTAAGAATTACAGTCCCTCAGTACAAGCTTCTATTGCTTCCAGACAGGCTGATAAAGCAGGATAGAGACCGACGGAAAGCCTTGCCAAGGTCACTCAGTCAAGCACAGCTGACACATCCATTCCTGCAGTGATCCCGGAGAACTTCCCAGCGTCCTGATAAAACCCAGCACACCCCAGTTCCTGTTCCTTCCCGATCTTTCAGTGCCTGCTTGCTGGGGCGGGGCAGGAAAAGCCTTCCTGAATTATCCACACTGCTTAAAGACCCTGCAGAGCTCAACCGCTCCCGTGGGGATCCGGTCACTCCTCCCGCAGCTGGATCTGGGCTGCTGGGAGCTCAGAGGGGGATTCTGTCATCTGCCTGTCAGGACAGGGCTCTCCCAGTCCAAAGGAGGCCACCAGGAGGATCAGAGGGACGGAGCTGCTCTGCTGGGAGGAAAGGCTGGGAGAGCTGGGAATGTTCAGCCTGGAGAAGGGAAGCTTCAGGGTGACCTTTAGGACCTGAGGGGAGCATGCAAGAAAGAGGGAGAGAGACTCTTCAAGGGATGGAGTGCCAAGAARAGGGGGAATGGCTTCAAACTGGCAGAGGACAGGGTTAGATGGGATATTGGGAAGGACTCCCAGCAGTGAGGGTGGRGARGCCCTGGCACAGGKTGCCCAGAGAAGCTGTGGCTGCCCCTGAATCCCTGGAAGTGTCCAAGGCCAGCTTGGACGGGGCTTGGAGCACCCTGGGATAGTGGAAAGTGTTGGGGTTGGAACTGGATGGTCTTTAAGGTCCCTTCCATCCCAAACCATTCCAGGATGACTCCAGGATTATCTCCGAGTGCTGTGCCCTCACCATCAAAGGGCCACAATGTGCTTAAAAATGGGAGTGATATCCTGCCAAATCCAGCCCCAAATTCACACCCTGGAATAAAAAACTCAAAGATCTGTCTCCAGCCTTTACCGGGCTGGATCCCACTGGACAAAAGCCCTTCAGCCTCAAAATCCAAAGGTGCGGAAAGTAAGAGGGAAGAGCACGGGAAAAGGGTCATTTAATGGCAACCAACACCCTCCTGGAGAGGGAAAACACCCCCCGAGCCCCCAGCAGCTCCTGGAGCCCAGCCTGACCCTCTCCAGTTCATCCAGCAGCACCTCCTGATTGAATCCTGCACAGGTCAAGTGCTTTTTAATGAGACACAAACCCCACAAACCCTCCACGCCCCACGAGCCCTTCCTCTCTCTGTGATGAACTCCTGAGGACGATCATTTAATTGCAATTAAGTGCCCTGCCCCAGAGGCCTGACCTCAGCACGCTCGGCCCYGCAGTAAGTCCTTTCCATCCGAAAGTTTTCAATATGAAAAACCCCCCCGGGTATTTGGGGGAAGAAACACTGAGGCACCTCCTCCCCTCCGTGCTTTTTGGAATTTTGGGAAACCACCGGAGCTTCCAAGGGCACACAGGCTCTATCTCACATTCCTTGCAGGGAAAAAGGAATCCCTAAATCCCTGTGAGCAGTAGCTCCACCACCCTTTTCCACCAGGGAAGAACACACTGAAAAGAAAGTTGTAGCCACCTCCTGCTATAACATTTTATTTATTGGCTTGTTTAACTCGTTCCCTTGAGCTCTTGTAACTCAACCAGAATTTAGTCATGAAAGGAAAAAAAAGGCAACAGGATTTAAAASCCCACAATTCCAGCTTTTTTTGTCTGTGCTCTCCGACAGTGGGCAATGAGCTTTGGGAAACGATCCAGGGAAAGGAAGGGTTTTCTGATGCCACTTGGAAATGCTGGGGGGGGGGTGGGGAGGAAACAACAGGAGAACAAACAGGAGATCAGTGGCAGAGTAGCTGGGAAGTTTGTTTATGTAAGAACACGGAATAGCTCTCTGGAGACACCTTACTGGGGGATAAAAGTGAATTTATTCCGGAATTACCGAGGCACTTTAGGAGWGCATTGGTTCTTCTGGTGCAAAAATGCTGGAACTTCTGCTGGAAGCCTCTCCCAGAGAGCTTGTCCTGCCACAGGACAACATCCATCTCCACAAACACAAGTCCCAGCAGAAACCACAACTGGAGCTTTCATGGGATCACCTGCAACAGGGCTTCTGACTTTGGAACAAAAGGGGCAGCTCGTCCCCTCCTTGTTTAAGTGGATAAATCCATTATATGGACGTTCAGGAGGGAGGAAGTGGGGGGAAAGGCAAAGCCACTTGTGTGGAGCTGCTCTGTGGACTTGAGCCTGGGACAAGCTGGATTTGCAGGCTGGAAAACGGTTGTTGAAGGATGAGGAATTCCCACAAAAAATCCTTTTAAGCAGCTTCTGCTCTACTCAGACTGAGACCACCTCTTACTGCCATCACCGCACTGCTCCTGTTTTACTGCTGCAGGAATGACAAGGATGATGAAGGTCAAAACGAACAGAACGATTCAGCACTTCCCCCAGCAGGTCACACATCCAACATTCCTCTGCCCTGGCACATTTTTAGATCCTTGGCAGTCTCCTACTTCAAAAGGAAAAAGTTCAAAGTGGCAGATGGGGGAAAAAATCAAAAAAAATCCAGTGTTTTAAGACAGACACACGGAGCTGCTGGTGGAAGTGTGACACCATCACATGCGTGGCCCTGACCCCAAACACAGCCAGGTTCAGTCTGAGCAGACYCACAGCTGTTTTGGGGACATTGTGCCCGGAATGACACAACCTTGGAAGGTGGAAAGCACTGGGAATCTCGGCCCCACACTTCCCAGGCACCAAAATGAACTCATTTCTCTGAAAGCTCAGCCGGTTTGGAAAACCAAAGTGCATCTCAGAGTCAAGGACAATAAAGTGGCAAAGTCAAGCGCAACAAAGTGGCCCCAGTTCCCAGGATTTTAGGATTTGCCAAAGCCCTCCTTACCCTGCAAAGCCCATCACAAACCCAGTTTTCCTGMGGGTTTTAGACCCTCCAAGCCCTCCAGCTGCTCCCCGAGCCGTCCCCGAGCTCCTGGAGTATTCCCCAGCTCCCAGGTGGAGGCAGGGAGCGTGTCCTGCCCTTCAAAGGCCACCCCTTGCTCTTGGGAAGCTTCCCCTGGCTGATCCCGAGCCAGCTGGGCAGCAGTTGAAAGGGCTGCTCGTCCCAAAACAAACAGGGACATCTGAAATTAAAACAGACACACAGGCGATAAAAGGAATAAATTGTCCCTCTCTGGCCTAAAGAAGGGAGCTCTATTCCTCCTGAGCAAGCTGCATCTTCCCTGGACTGGCTGCCCAGGCACCCTCAGCAGAGGGTTTTGGTGGATGGGGTGAGCCCACGCYGGCCAGCGAACAGGGACATCAAAAACCCACAAGAACTTGGAATAATGTGGCCACAGGAGGAATTTCTTCCTCATTTCAGGTGCCTCTTTGCTGAGCTGTCTCGTAACTCCAGCCAGGAATGCCTGACCTTGTCCTTCCCCACTTCATGAGATCCGTGGTCTTCTTCCGGTGCTTTGGAGAAGCAGCAGAACTCATCAAAACCTCTCAATCTGCCCCAAATGGAGAGTTAGATAATTAATTCACCACCTAACCCCACCTACCACCAGTGTGGAAAGGGGATTTTAAGGCCAGCCTAAGTTTTAAGGCCAGCCTTAGTTTTAAGGCCAGCCTGAGTTCTAAGGCTGATGCTGCCACTCACCCCCCAAATTCTGGCTGCTCTCAGCTCACCCCTTTTCCCCCCCAATCCCTGCAGGACAGGGAGGATTTAGGGAATCCTGCTCCGCTCCTTCCCTGCGTTTCCTCGCAGCCAGCGCCGCTCTCCGCAGGGAATTCCAGGTCACACTCTGTGCACAACAAGAATACCCCRGGTTTGCCCACCCAGTGACCCAGTGCACAGGATCTGATGGAAAACCAGAGCAGAGCCCAACGAGCTGTGCTGCTTTCCTTCTCCTCCCTCGGCCCTTCCCAAGAACCMCCTCATTTCCTGTTTCATACGGAATATTCAGAAGGGAATTTGAGGCGACATCTCCTATTATCCCCCTTTTTCTCTCTCTCACCCCTTTCCCAGAAGATCCCAGCCCAATTCCCTTGCTGAATTTCACCCCCAAATTTCAAGGAGAAAAGGAGAAAAAATAATAAAAGATAAAATCCAGCCTCATCTCAAATATCAAGAGTCAATTCCTTTCAACCACAACGGCCACAGAAGGCCAACTCCAGGCTCCAGGTGCATTCCTGGTGGCCAGATCATTGTCTTGGAGCTGGAAGGAGACCCAGCACTCGTCCCTGAGCTTCCAYCCTGCTCGGGGAGAGGAGTTTGGACAGGGTGTGCTGGAAACAGTGGAAAAGGCTCCTCTCTGTATCCACCACCCTTTKCCTCTCCCTTAAAAAAGGTGCCCAAACAGCCACTCAGAGCTCACCAGGCACAACTGGAATTATTCCGGAAAAACCTCAAGAGGAGACACCAGCCCCTGCCTTCAGCGTGCCTGTGCCAGGGGAAGTGGGAGCAGAGGATGAGCACAGCACACAACTGCCCAAAGGGACATGGAAAACACATTCCAGGTGGGGCTTTTTTTTTTTAAAAATAGAACTATGAGAGCACGACAGCCCCAGCAGCAGCACATGGAGCACTCCAGGGAGCTTGGAGCACTAATGAGGAGAACCTGTCGTGCTCCTGTCTTAATTATCCCACTGCTCCAGGAATAACCAGCTCAAACCTCCAGTCTGGGAGTCATTTCAGGTCCAGCTTTCAGCTACAAAACCTTTGCAGCTTGAGGGGGAGGTTTTTGGGATTTTTTTCCCCCCCGCAGAAACGCAAAGAGGAAGAATTCAAGGACCACATCCAGGTTCTTGTATCCCTGGAAACAAGAGCAGGATGATGCTTGAATTCTCAYCCTTTAGCACAAAACATCTAGAAAATAGATGAATTATTCTGGAACAACCTGGAAAGAGGCAATGGCAAACCAGGCACCAAGTTATTTTTCCAAGYGTGTGGCCTTGGTTTCACAGCTTGAAGTTCATGCTGAGCTAAGAGCTCAGAGAATGGAGCTTTTGAGAGGCTGTTCTCCCTCACCCACTTACATTCCAGCTGGAGTAGGATGGGAATGAATGGGACAGCACAYGCAAATCCTTAAAATGAAAGCCACCAAGCCCATCTGTGGGAAAGGTGTCCTGCTGCAGAGCCAGATTTGGGAAGAACATCCCTGGGCACCTGTTGATGGCAGAACCTTTTAGCTGCCCAAAGGTGCCTCCCAATGGAATTTGGGGTTTTAAGGGCTCTTTCAACCAATATATTTGAGGTCTTCACAAGAGTGAGAACAGCCTAAACCCTTGATTTTTGCACCACAGCCTTTCCCTGACCAAGGTGATACACAGATAATCTCTATTTCTCCTTTTTCCCCACCAAGCTTTCTGTGCTTGTTCTGAAATACAGAACTCCAGCTCTCTTCTGGACAGAGCTGAAAACTGAGAAGCCATCCCAAAGTTAATTATTGAGGGAATTCCCTGCARCAGCCATGAGGGAAAGCACTGCCCAGCAAGGAAAACGTAGCATGGAATGCTATGGAATAACCTCAGGGATAGAASCTCAGTTCTAYCCTCTCTTCTGGATAGAACTAAAAACTGGGAAACCATCCTAAAGTTARTAATTGAGGGAATTCCCTGCARCAGCCATGAGGGAAAGCACTGCCCAGCAGGGAAAACATAGCATGGAATGCTATGGAATAACCTCAGGGATAGAACCTCAGTTCTACCCTCTCTTCTGGATAGAACTGAGAACAGAGAAACCATCCCAAAGTTAATAATTGAGGGAATTCCCTGCAGCAGCCATGAGGGAAAGCACTGCCCAGCAGGGAAAACGTAGCATGGAATGTCATGGAACAACCTCAGTGGGAAGGGAGCCCGCAAGGACCACCAAATCCAAGCCCTGCAGCCCATTTCCAGAGGACAACAGGAATCAGGGCAGATATCCTGGGTGAGACAGAGCTGGGACGTGCCCATAACTCATTCCTGCTGTCCCCACCTCCCATTCCTACAGCGCTCCTCCCCGGATCACCCATCCCACGCGGAATAAACCGGCGCRCGCGCCGAACAGCAGGAGGTGAGAGGGAAAACCAAAGCACGGGGACCGGGAACCCACCAGATCTGTCCRACGCTGACCAGGGAGAGGTAGAGCAGCCAGAGCAGGGCCATGAGCACCATGTTGGCACAGCCAGCCACCGCCACGAAGGCTGCCACGGCCAGCCCGGCCAGGGCCAGCGCGTCCAGGGCGCTGTCCGTGTCCGACCGGTCCAGGAACCACAGGATCGTCGGAGCATAGCTCAGGGCAGCCAGGCTGATCTTCCCGTTGAAGTATTTCTTGACGTTCTGCAGGTAGAGCTTGCAGGGGAGCAGCCCCTTCTCTCCTATCAGCTGCTTGTTCTGCTGATAAGCCACCAGGAAGGCCACGACTGCAGGGGAACAAGGAGAGGGGGAAACTCTGTTAGGAATCAGCCAGGGTGAAGGATCTGCTTCGAGATGCAGAAGTAATTCTTGGAAGGAATTTATTCCCAAGTCCTCACGTCCATTCAAACCCAACGTGTCACAGCACCCAAGCAAAAGGGTCTCTGCCCATGGCAGGGGGTGGAACTGGATGAGCTTTAAGGTCCCTTCCAACCCAAACCATGCCAGCATTCCAGGATTCTACGGATTTCTATCAACCACAATGCAGAAGGSAGAGGAATTCTGTAAGTCCTGTCTTGGCTTTGGAGGATAACAGATCTTTACACAACATCACCTGGATCTATCAAGTACAGGAATTCTTTTCCTTATATTGAAAACACTTAATATTTCAAACTMTTGTTAATGACACAGCTCAAACTCATAGACACCACTAAAGGGGTGCCCACAGAATCCTGGAATGGTTTGGGTTGGAAAGGACCTTAAAGATCATCTCATTCCAATCCCATGACGTGGGCAGGGACACCTTCCACCACCCCAGGGTGCTCCAAACCCTGTCCAACCCGGCCTTGGACACTTCCAGGGATGGGGCAGCCACAGCTTCTCTGGGAATCTGTGCCAGGGCCTCCCCACCCTCACAGGGAGGAATTCCTTCCCAATATCCCACCTAACCCTGCCCTCTGGCACTGGGAAGCCATTCCCTGTGTCCTGTCCCTCCATGCCTTGTCCCAAGTCCCTCTCCAGCTCTCCTGGAGCTCCTTTAGGCACTGGAAAGGGCTTTGAGGTCTCCCTGGAGCCTTCCCTTCTCCAGGTGAACATTCCCAGCTCTCCCAGCCTGGCTCCAGAGCAGAGGGGCTCCAGCCCTTGGAGCATCTCCGTGGCCTCCTCTGGAATTGCTCCAACAGCTCCTTCCTGTCCTGAGGACCCCAGAGCTGCTCAAGCCACACCTCAGCTCCTCTGGATCGTCTCACACCCTGGAAGGTTGGGAATACAGAGCCTTAACATCTTCCCACCCTCTCAATTGCTGCTTTTTCCACGTCCCTGCAGCTCTGCCATTTATAGGTCTCTGCTCTTGCCCTGGACAATCTTAGCACAGCCAAATCCTTTTTTTGACAGCACATCAGCCATTTAATTACAGCTCCCAGACCTAGAATTTCGTGTCCTACAGACGACGTTGGGCAGCTTTTAGGGATTAGCTCACATTTTAGGAATCTCCCGCGGTTACCAATTTGCAGTTTGTAACTGCAGTAATCTCCACGTCTCGGGGGGGAAAAAAAAAAATGATGAAGGCCAACATTTCCTGATTAGGCTCCATCCACTAATTCACCCATCCTTCAAACACTATCCAAACAGCAGAGATCTTGCAAAAGGCCAATCTGTTCCCCCCCGCCCCCAACCCTCCTTGGTTAATGATCAAATCTGCTCCCCTCCTTATCTCAGGGCTGGCATTCTGCAAACAACAATCCTGGTGTTCATCTGCTGTCCCTCACCGGGGGAGAGTCTGTGCGGAATTACGTCCCAAATTCCCACTTCTTTGAAGTCCCAGCGGCAACCCAAAGCCTGCAGCCCCGGGGAATCCCACGGAGTGTCCCATTCCCCAGGCACAAAGGTCTCCAGTGGGCTTCAGTTAATCCACTTAATGCTGCCCCCAGCTCTCTGCACGCCCCATGGATTCTGTTCCCCTCTGGAAAACCACTGAAAGTCACAATCCAACGCGCAGCAGAGGTCACTGGGAGCATTCCCTTTGATTCCAGCAGATCCTGAACCCCAGGGATGACACAACAAAGTCGGGAGTTAATTGATTGTGTCTCTTCCCGTCCATCCTTTACACACAGTGAAGGATTTTACAAATGAAAGATCTATTTTTATTCCTTTTACTCAATTATGGACAGGCAGAGAYGTGAGAAAAGCTGATTCCAGCACTGCAGGATCAGTTCTGGACCACAAATTAAGTGGTTTCTATTTTATTCCTATTTTTCTACCAACACTCCGCTCAGCACAACTGTGTAATCAGAAAGCCTGACACGAAACCAGCAGAAATATCATTCTTCTGCGTTTCAGACAGCTTAATATCTCCATTTTTTGGCTTCAAAAAAACAAAACACAACCAAAGGCCAGCTCTGCCTTCGAACTCCAGGGCCTGATTTCCCACGATTAGCACTGCACTTTGCCGCACGCTTTCCCAAAAGTGCTAATCAAATTCACCTCGGAACGCTCTGGAATCGCTGCCCCAACCCATAAGTGCTGAGCAGGTTTTTTGCCTAAAAAAAGGGTCTAAATTAGACCCCTGCGCCGCGTGCAAGATAAACAAGGAAAGGGTAAATTAGGAAAAGCGAACGACGGCAACTGCAGCCAAGTCCACAYTGGATGGACAGGATCCTGCTCGGCCTTCCCGAGCCTGGGAGCAGCAAACGCTCGGCTGGAGGATGCCACGAAAYGCACATTTTAGGATGGCCCAAAGGGGTTTTCCCCCGGAACATCCATCTCCCGCCGCTGGCGTTCCRCAGCTCCCCGTTCCCAAGCCAAGCCCAGCAGCAGCAGCAGCCCTCATTCCGGGAGAATTCACCTCCCCCAAAGCAAATCCCAGCGGTTTTGATCCATCRTTCCCAGGCCGTGGGTGCTGCTCACGCACGTGCAGCATTCCCAGAGCTCCATCCCGGATCCAGCTCCCTCTCCTGGACGCTCCCCAGGCTGAGTCTCTGGATGACTCTGCTCCCTCTCCACCCATCTCCAGCACCTTTGGGGGCACCTTTGAAGGGCACATCCCCCAGGCAGCTCCCGCTTCCACCCAATCCTCCATCCCTGCTCTCCCAGCTCCCTCTCCAAGGGGCTTCCGTGATTCCTGCGTTACCGGACACAGGGAAGAGCTGAAGCTAAAGACAGAGCCTGCGAAGGATGTCAGCAACACAGGAGATGTCCAGATCCAGGGGGGAAAAAAGGGAAGTTATTTATCAGCTTGTCATTGCTTCCTCTCCCTGAACCCCTGCAGAAACTGGATCCTTAAATTGAGTGCAACAAACCCCGCTCCCTTCTCCAGGAACCTTCCCTTTGACCTTGGCTTGGTCAGGAGGGGTAAAAAAGTCCCTTTTCCCCCCAAGCCTGTGCTTCTTCCTCTTCCTTAACCCCTGTTTCGAAGCCTCTCTCSCTGTGGCCTCGTGTTTGGGGATTTTCCACTCTCCCTCTTCCCACTCCCTCCAGCTCAAACCAGTTTGCTTCCACCTTGGCCTCYGACTGGCACAGTCCCCGCTCTGCTGGTGTTTGGGGCACACTGAGCCACTTCCCCTTCGTCCTGGAGCTTTTTCCTGGGAGTCTGCACCCCTCCAATCTCCAGATCCAGCACAAAACCCCACCACAGCTCCCACGGTGTGGCTCCCTGCCTGCGCTTCTTAGGGACMCTCCCAGGATCTGGGGGTGCTGGGCCCAGCCCGGTCCCCTCTGTTCCACGCCAATTTGCCGTTCCTCAGACTGCAGAGATGGAGGGAGCTGAGCAGCTCCAGGTCTGCCTCCCACTCCGGAGCCTTTGACAGCTCACATGGGAGCACGTTCCTCTCCCTGCTGCCAGCGGAGCTTTACATAATCCATGCAAATTGGCAGCGCCTGCTAATAGACCTTCCCCACTTATTCTCACCTCACAAGGTGCTTTAACTGTACTTTTCCATTAACTCCCCCCCTCTGCACCTTCTCCTTCCCCTGYCAGGCTCCCCTCTCCCCCCAGACCCAGCGTGGTCCTCGTTCAATCCCACACTCAAGCAAGAACTAYCCCAGCGTGGAACGCAGCAGTCCCCAATCCCAAAGGATTCGGTCCATCCCTATTTCCCCGGCACGTCCGTTCCTTTCCCCCGCTCCAGGCTCAGCCTGTCATGGTGGGAGAAGGAGAGAATCCCRTTCTTCATGCTCAGGAAAAGATTTAAACATGTGAAACCCAAAACTTTCCGGTCATGTGGCTTTTTCTGTCTCTSTTAAAAGAAGTCTTCACTTTTACTTAATGCCCAAACCACAAGAAGAGCTGAACCAAGAGCACAGAGCTCTGCCTGAAAACCAAACTGCATTTTAGACACACCAAGTCTGCCTGGAGCAGTTTATCAAGAGCCCCTTTGACCCAACAAGGCACTGGAACAGGCCCTGTGCTGGRTGCTGCGAGCTGAGGTTGTGCCACTGAAGAGAAGAAAGAGCAGAATATTCCTGGTATTTTCTTCATTATCAGAAAAATCAATCAAGTAAGCTTTTAATTGATGAATTCCCCTGCAAAGTTTTGCAACACACAAGAAGCAACACCAGCAGAGCACCGAGCAGAGGGTGCAGCCAAGCACCCCCTTCTCATGTGCTACCCCACAGCCACAAAAAACACACAACAAAGTCCTCTGTTCTTCACACCTTTTGTGCCTCCTTGCCCTCCACAGCCAGGCTGAAGGCTTTGGGGTGGTTGATTTGGGGGTTTTGAAGTGCTCATCTCCCCCCTGCCTCCCTGTTTGAAACGGTGTGGAAACAGAAAAAGCTTCCCTTTGGCTCTCAGGCTGTTCCAAACCACCCCAGCCTGCAGCTGGAGCATGGMCTGGGAAGATCCCTCTGCTCCCCAGCAGCTCTGGGAGACAAGATTCCCTTCTCCACTCTTGTTAGCCTTTTCCCACTCCAGGGGGATGCAGCTGCTCCGAGCAGCCAGCGCTGACACGCTGCTGGTGCTGCGCAGCCCTGCTGACAGGCACCGAGCTGGAATCAAACCTCTCAGGGCAGAAAAAGCGTCTGAAGGTGTTCCCTAACCCTCACCAGGCAGGCTGGAAGCTGCTGGGAGCCTTTCCTAGAGCTGAGGGAAGGGAAAGCAGGGGAGATGGCACAGAAAGAGAGGAGGAAGGACACCGGGGAGAGCCAGGAGCCTACAGGAAGCCAAACCCCCCGAGAGGGCTTTGGATTTCAGATTTAGCAAGAAGGAGCGTGAGCCTCCCGTAGCTCTGGCTCTGGGGAAAGCAAATACTGTTAAACAATACAGAAGGAGAAGGAAGAGAAACTGGCTTTAAAGAATGGCTTTTATTTCAAAGCTCTCCACAGAGCCTGGCTGGGACCGGGGAGGGTGGGATCTCATTACTTCCAATTCCTACAGCTGGAATCCGATGATAGTAATCGCCCAAAAAGGGCATTAAAAGTGATTCAGAAGGAGGGTGAAGGGAGCAAATAATGCACATTTGTCGTYGTCAGGAGCTTTGGGAGCAGCTATTTACCTGTAACAGCACTTCCAACAAGGCCCCAAAGCRCTTCTGTACTGCCAACACACCAATCCCTGTCACGAGGAACAAACGCACGGTGCAGGACCAGGATGGAAAACCTGCCAATCTCCAAGTGGCATTTCCGCAAACCTCTGCCCCGCTCAGGGGAGAGCCCACCTGCAGAGCTGCCTCCAGCCCTGGGGTCCAGCACAGGGAGGACGTGGAATCCAGAGGAGGCACCAGGATGATCAGAGGGATGGAGCAGCTCTGCTGGGAGAGTTGGGATTGTTCAGCCTGGAGAAGAGAAGCTTTGGGGTGACCTAACTGTGGCCTTGCAGTGCCTGAAGGAGCCAAGAAACACGGAGAGAGACAATTTATAGGGATGGAGTGAAGGACAGTGCTGCAAAGCCCAAACCTGAAGAGCTTCCCCTGTGGAAGCACAGGCAGAGCAAGGCAGGTGTGGAGTGTCCTCCCGTGTGCCCTCCCTTCTCCCCCAGCCCCCTGGATTGTAACCACTCTCCCCTTCTTTTTTTTTTGTGGGATCCCCTTCAGCAGGATCCACTTTCCCTCCCTTCCCACTCRTGCCAGCAGCAGGTGGGTTTGGTCCCTGACCTCCCCAAATCCTCAGATCCTCTCCCACCTCCCATCCCTAACCTGCCTCTCAAAGAGCAGCTGCTTTGCCAGGGACTTCCCAAGCTCYGGCTGCTCCTGGAAAACCCCTTCAAAGCAAAAAAAGGGGAGAGTTGTTCGAAGCCAAAGGGGTGGGGGAGAAGGGAGGGCACACAGGGGGACACTCCACACCTGCCTTGCTCTGCTTGTCCTCCTTCCACAGGGCGAGATCCTCAGGGCAAGCCCTTCCCTTGCCTGCTCCAGGCAATAGACACCCCCTTGGGAACGGAGCGGGGAGCAGGAAGGAGGTGACAGGCACCCACATCACACTTCGGGGTCGCCGCACACCCCAAATCCCGTTTCTCTCCATCCCATCCTCAGGCTCCTTCTCTCTCCCAGCCCTCCCTTTCCAGCCAGGAGAGGGAACGAGCCCCGAGCTCCCAGAGGAGCCCCGATCCCCAGGGAGCCACCGCCTCCCCTGAACCGCCACCTGAACACCAACTCCCCCCCCCGAAAAAGGCCTTGCTGCTCCACCCAGCAGGAAGGAAAGGGTTACACGGCGCAGGGTGAAACGAAAGGAGGGGGAACAACATCCCACGGCTGAGGAATGTCAAACTGTCACAACGGCATCAGCCGTCTCCTCGGCGAGCCTGAGCCGCGGCATCGCCGCGTCTGCCACAGCCATCGCCTGTCACAGGAAACGCTTCCATCTCCGCACGAGAGCCCGCAGGAGCAGCTTGGCACGCAGGCACTCCATTGTTTTCTGCTGTTTCTTAAAGCCAGGCTCTCCGAAGAGATCAAAAGGCAGCCCACCTTCCCTCCGGAGCATCCCGGAGGCCGCGGCAGAGGGAAGGTGCCTGCTCGCCGCCTCTCCGGCTCACGCGCACCGAGCGGYGTCCCCCCCACAAACGCTCGGGTTGGAGCTTGTGGGGCGTCTGTCCTGCCCTGGCAGGGTCACCACTGCTGCCAGTAGGAATGGCAGCTGTCCCACACCCAGCCCGGGTTTCTGGCTGTGGGTTACTCAGCTCGGACTCCCCCAAAAGCGACAGCAGAGCTCTCTGTGACCYCAGTGCAGCCAAGCACAAGTTGCAAAATGAGCAGGTAAACTCGTCCTCTTCTCCACATCTTCCCTTACAAAAGGGCACAAACATCCTCCTGCCTTGCTCCTTCCAGCTCTGATATCCAAACCCCTTCCCCTGAGACCACCACTCTCCAAAAGGCTTCCTCACTCTGCACTACAGAAGCATTTTGGGGTCTTCCTCCATCCTTCAGTCACTCCTGGGTGTTCCCACTCCCCTGTCCTATTTGGAAAACTGCTACATACACTTCTCCCTCTTTTCTTACCATCCTAGTCGCACTCACCAGCCTGCAACCTCAGCTTCACCCTCTGCCTCAGGCATTCCCAGCCTCCCTTTCTCCTGCAGCCCATCACCTCCAGCCACTTCCACCTGTAACCCACCCGACCCCCTTGTTCCCCACCTCGTTGTCCCAGCTCCCCCACTCACCACAAGGTCCCACACACGTGACTCCCACCAATCCTCGCCCCTCCAGCCGCCTCCCCGCTCCCTTCCCACCTCCCCASACCCGCTTTGCTCCCAGATGTGGCACATTTATCACCCCAAATCCACCTCCRGGCAGCGGCGGCCTTCACCAAAGGCACAGCACAGAGCACTAATCAGTTTTTCATAAGGAAACTGCAAACTGAGCCACGGGAAACTCAGCAGCCTGGATTTACACACGGGGGAATATCGGAATCGCTTTCATTTTGACTGAAAGAGTCATAACCTCGCATTTCACTGAGAGCTGAAACCAAACTAGAAACAGAGCACGTGTCAAAACCATATGAAACTACAACTCCTGCATGGTTTTGATGCAAAATAATCTGAGCAGGCTGGCAGGCTACAAATTCTAACGATTCTGTGGACAAATCTGGGGCAAGTTTAGAATTTGTACCGTAGTGTGTTACATGTCAGTTTGGGTTTCACTGTAAATATTTCTGAAGTGCAGCACCAGTGGGCTCCGAGCACAGCTCTCAGTGCCAAAGCCAGAGGCAAATGAAGAGGCAGAGGCTGGAAAGTGCTTTTACTGGGGAATATTTYAGGGTCATGTCGGGTCTAGGTCCTGGTTGGTGGTGTCGGCACCCAGGGGATGTCATCTCTCCCTCCAGTCCTGCTGCTGTACAAGACAAAGAGTTCCTCTCTTGCACAGTGAGCTCACAACGTGATGGGAAAGGATGAGCAGCTCCAAGGAGCTTTGCTGAGAGGTGTGAGCAAACTCCTGCCAGCTCCACCAGCTTCCAACATCGCCAACACCATCCAGCTTCGGCCTCAGGTCCCCATCCCACCAGGAAAGTGGAAGCAGAAAACAAGAGATTCATTTAATATCTTGAACTGGAGAGGACCCACGAGGATCATAGAATATCCTGAGCTGGAAGAGACCTACAAGGATCACAGAATATCCTGAGCTGGAAGGGACTCACAAGGATCACAGAATATCCTGAGCTGGAGGAGACCCACAAGGATCATAGAATATCCTAAACTGGGAGGGACCCATGAGGATCATAGAATCACAGAACATCCTGAGTTGGAGGGGACCCACACGGATCACAGAATATCCTGAATCGGGAGGGACCCACAAGGATCATAGAACATCCTGAGCTGGAAGGGACCCACAAGGATCATAGAATATCCTGAGCTGGAGGGAACCCACAAGGATCACAGACTATCCTGAACTGGGAGGGACCCACAAGGATCACAGAATATCCTGAACTGGAAGGGAGCCTCAAGGACCATCGAGCCCAACTCCTGCTCCTGCCCAGGACATCCCCAGGGATCAGCCCACGTGCTCGGGAGCGCTGTCCAAACGGGGCCGTGCCCATTCCCTGGGGAGCCCGCTCGGTGCCCCAGCACCCTCTGGGGGAATAGCCTTTTCCCGTGATCCCTCCCCGGCCCCGCTCCGGCCCTGCCCGGGCGCTGTCCCTGTCCCGGTGCCCCGCTCGGGGGCGGCCCCCGCCCGGCACTCACGGTACACGAGGGCGATGGAGCGCAGCAGGACGATGCGGGTCAGCCAGAACGAGCCCGGCGGGGGCGGCTCGGCCGCGGCGCCGAGCCCCGGCTCGGGGGCTGCCCCGGGGCTTTCATCGGGGGCTGCCCCGGGGGTTTCACCGGGGCTTTCGCCGGGGCTTTCGCCGGGAGCTCCGGGCCGGCCCGGCCGGCGCTGCCGCAGCCCCAGCCCCGCGCTGGGCGCCGCCATGTCGGGCACAGGGAGCATGTGCGGCCGGGCGGGGCGGGCCGGGCCGGAGCGTGAGGGGAAACTGGGAGAAACTGGGCGAAAAGGGGGAGAAATTGTGGAGAAACGGGGTGGGAAGGGCCGCTGGGAGCCGCCGAGAAAGGGCGACGTTTAAGGGGGAAATTGAAAGGAAAGGAGAGAAGCGGCCGCGGAGGCGGTGAGGGGTCTGGAGCGGCTCTGGGATGAGATGCGGGAGCTGGGGCTGGCTGGAGAAGGGAATCCCGTGGATCCAAATGTCTCCAGGGGATGTTAGGGGATGGTGCCAGACTCTGTTCAGTGGTGCCCAGTTGCAGGATGAGGAGTGATACCGCAAATTAAAACAGAATCCCAGTCACGGAATATCCTGATTTGGAAGGGACCCACAAGGATCATGGAGGCCAATGAGTGAATTGCCCGTGCAGGSATGGAATCCACAACCTCGGCGTTGTCAGCACCATGCTCTGACCAAGTGAGCTCATGACAGAATAACACAACAAGTTCCACCTCCGCCTAAGGAAGAACCTCTTTCCATGAGGGTGGCAGAGCCCTGGAACAGCTGCCCAGGGAGGGTGTGGGGTCTCCCCTCTGGAGACATCCCAACCCCACCGGGACRTGTCCCTGGCCCACCTGCTCCGAGTGACCCTGGAATGACGGTAAAAATGATCGTTTCAAGTTAAATTCCTCAGGCTTTTCTCATAGAATCATAGAATTGTTTGGATGGGAAGAACCTTAAGGCTCATCCCATCCCACCCCCTTCCACGGGCAGGGACACCTTCCACTATCCCAGGTTGCTCCAAGCCCCGTCCAGCCTTGGACACTTCCAGGGATGGGGCAGCCACAGCTTCTCTGGGCAACCCCATCCCACCCACCCAGGGAAGAACTCCTTCCCAATATCCCATCTAAATTCACTACTTGTGATGCTGCCGTGATTTTTTACTTCATGTAATTTACAGGCGTCAAACACTTGGCTGCGTGGAGTCCATAAATGCTATTTTTTAGCAAARCCACTTTAATAGTGTCCTCATCAGTCACCGATGAGCATAAACATGCATKGAGTATCCACGTAGTAAAGACCTCCGTGCTGGTGGCTGAGAARGTATCTGCTATCAGGTGTAACATTATTCAACACTTCTCAGCCTCTAAACCAGGCCCTTCTAAATGCCCCTTTTGTTTTTCCAGTTTCCCATCACTGCTGCTCGCATTGTTCTCCTTAGGAAAAAAAAAAAAAAAACAACCATATAATGGTGCATTGTATAGGGAAGGAAAAATCAGCTATTTGTTAAAGGCCGCTGGAATACTGCAGTTTTGGATCAGCCACGAGGTTTGGCCAGGAAAATTTAAATAGATGGAAGCTCACGCTTTCCCTTCTGGGGTCTTTTACGGCCAATTCCACGTTAAATGGGGATGTCTGTAAAACAAACTGGGTAATTGAGGAAATTACTGAGGAAAAGCAGAGAGTTTAGGCTGAAGATCTAGCAAAAAGGGAGGAATAACTGGGGCTGGGAAGGGGAGGCTGAGCTGGGCGGATTTTCACCGCCCAGGGTCCCTCTGAGATGTGCCAGATGCACAGGTTGGGGTGGTGGCCCCCAACTGGGGCACGTCGTGTGTCAGGAGCACCTTTCAACAGCACAAACTGCCAATTTTAAGCCTAAAACCAGCAGAATTATGTTGTTGTCAAAAAGGACTGATTGAATTCACGTAACAGGCAATGGAAGCCCTGGCTTTCCTGGAAGATGATTCAAGCTGGAAAGGAAAACATGTGATAAAGCAGTTGATCAGGACATCAAATGATGTCTTTACTGCCCTAAATGTGACTCGATGATCTTTGTGTGTCCCTCCCAGCCGAGAATATTCTGTGATTCCATGAACCCCTTTGTGTGGGCCATCACCTGTGCTGGGTTTTCCCGCTCCCTTCTCTGTTTATTGTTAATTTTTATTTCCGTGTGGCCAATTCTCTCTTCCAAGCAACACATCGGGAGAGAAAACGGCGCAAACGCCACGCGAACAACTCCCGCCAGGTATTCACGAGCGACCTTTTGAGCCTTTCAAGCCTTSGGGGGGAAGCAATTCCCCGCTGCCAGGCGGGCAGGGGCACCGTGGCCGCTCGTCCTGGTCGGGCAGCCCTCTCCCCACGCCGCGGCCCCCGCTCCGCGCGTTCCAAACAGCTGCGCCGGGCCCGGGGGAACAAACCCTCACTGTCCCCGCGCCCGGCAGCTGGCCCCGGCAGCACCCCGGCCCTGGCACCCCGCAGCCTTCCTTCGGGGCTGGCCCTTCGCCCCCCTGCCTGCCAGGGATGGGGGCTGGAAGGGAGCAGGGAAAGGGAGTGAGGAGTTTGAGCGTTCCGGGGGCTCCTCCGAAGAGAACGTTCGGTTGTGGGTGATGCGGTCACGCAGCAGCCCCGCGGCGTTCGGGGGCTCTCGCGAAGAACTCGGGGGCTTTCTTCCAGTAGCCAATGTTTTTCCAGCAGTAATATTTTTTCTGTTAAAATCCCCGATCTTTCCCTGTGGAAATCTGATGTTTAACTCCAGGGTTAGCAGGATTAAGGCTGGGAAGGATTTTTAGAGGAAGAATTAACCTCTTTTTTTCTCTGGTGTGTTGGTGCAGGATAACGAGGAGGGCCTGATTCAGGACGGGGATCCCTAAATGGTGCCGTAGGACAAGCAATTAATAACAACGGTAATTAGAATTAATCCCAACAATCTCCATTGTTTTGAAAGGATGCCATCCAGCCTGTGCCGTGCAGGAGGAAAGAAGAGGCCCTTTGCCAGCATCTCACTTGACATTTAATGTGGATTTCATACATGGGTGGGGTTTGATCCTGCAAAAGCATTTTGGTTTTTTGCTGATATCTTAGCATATTTGAATAAAAATAACATACTGACATAAAATGTCCTTTTTCTCATAGCCACTGCCATGCTCAAACCCAGAAAAGGGTTTAGGAATCCCGTGCCCTCCTCTCCATTTGCATTTCAAGCACRAGAAAGAGGAATCAGTGGAGTCCTGCCCAGGGCAGGTGTGCAGAGCTTCTTTTATCAGYACCAGGTAAATATTTATGTGTTGGAAAAGAGCTGCTGCAGGACATTGTGGAATTGCTCAGGTTGGAAAAGCCCTCCAAGATCCTGGAGTCCTCAGCACTGCCAAGGCCACCACTAACCCATGTCCCCGAGTGCCACATCCACATGAGCTTTGGAGGAGGCAAGGCCCATTTTATGTGAACAAAAGGCAAATTTTGGACCTGAAGTGACCTGCAAGGAACGGATCCATGTAAATTTAGCCTTAAAATTGCCTGAGCTGGCAGTGGAGCCCTTACAAGCCCCAGTGTGGGATGGGACCCACTACTATTGTCCAGCTTGAGAGCAAAGCTTGTTTTAATTGAAATGAATTGAAAGTGACCTCATCTTTTTATTCCTACTTTTCAGATATCAGGAGCTTCCCTGCAAAGGTTTGAAGATTGTTTCACTGCCACGGAGCTGCCGTGTCCTCTGGGCAGAGCGTTCATCCTGAGGCGTCAGAGGCTGAGTTTAACACCACAGGTTCCTCTTACCTGATCAGGGCTTGGTTGTCCTTCCCCCATAAGGCTCTTTGGAATTCCCAATCTGCTGGCAGGTTAAACGAGGCCAACTCTGGCTAAAGGAGAACCTTCCCACTTGCTCAGATGGAGGGTAAGAGCTCACCTTTGGGAGGAACGTGGGCTGTGTGCGCATCCCAGAGCACATCCACGGTGTCCCAGGGATTCCACGTGCTCTCATCCTCTAAAAATGCCTTCCCTGACTCCCACTGGAAAGGAAATTTCTCCTTCCTGGCACTAGCAGGGCTCTGAAGCCAATGCACACACACTTATTCCTGCAGAAGGAATGGCTGTGGAAGAGGGGAACTGGGATGGGAGGTCAAGCTGCCTCCATCCCACAGGGATGCTGAGGGTTCCCGAGTGACAACGTGATGGAGCCAAGCACACAGGCCTTGTATTTACTGCCTGATTCCCAGAAACACTGGGAGAGCCGGCCAGGAACTTTATTGGAGGCCACGTCAGAAAATGAAGCAACATTCCAAATATCAGCCTCTGCCGTGCCCACTCTGTCAGGAACAGCCAGGGCTGCTCCACCAAATCCTCTCTAAACACSCCCCAACTCCTAAAGGCTCCACCGGGCGACAGGAACCTCGGTCCTTCCCTCCCGGATCTGCACCCTTTTCCTGGGAATGCTATCAGGTCTGCCCTGCAGCGGCCCGGGCCGGGACGGAGCCGTGKGAGGCCAGGATGGCACATCCTGCGGGATCCTGCCCTGCAGCTCCAGGGTCTGCCCATCCCCGGGCAAACATCCTCGCTCCTTTGTCATACAAAACGGRAACACGAGACCCCCGCGGGACAAACGGCCCCACTTGAACCCACTTGTTCCCCCGGCATTATCTCATTCCATTTCATGGATGAGCGAGCCTCTCGGGAAACCGGAGCTACCGAGGCTTCCCAGGTGCTCCAGCTCCCTCCTGGCCCTGCGTGCTCGGCGCGTGGGGCCAGGGAACGCCGGGAACTGCCACAAACGCACGGGATGGTCCGTGCGGGATCCAAAGCAGGACGTGCGGCAGGACACGTTCCCCGCTCCGCTCCCAGGCGCGGCCTCTTCCCTGTGCCCATCTCGGGAGTCCAACAACTCCCCAGGGCCGTCTTCCTCCTTCTACCTGTGCCGGACAAAGAGGAATTCAAGGCTGTGGGCTGGGAAATGCAATTCCCTGCCTCAGGCGGGGCCGGGGAGCCCTGGAAGGCAGCAGCAGGCAGGGAAGAAAACCAACGGCTCTAATTCCCGCTGTCCTTTGGGGGCTTCTTCCGCAGGAATCTTTGGAGCTGGAGACGGGGAGCAGGAAAAAGAAAAAAGGGGTTCTTGTTTTCATTCCTACCTCCGTGGGCCTGGCCCAAAGCTCCGAGCATCCCGCAAATCCCTTCCCGGCCTCAGGCACGCACTGAGGTTGGGATCTTCCGAGGAAGTCTCTGGCTTGGAAAAGAGGGACTAAAAATAGTGATTATTGCTTGGACTCAGCCACGGCTGAAACAGATGAAACGCTGGAATTCTGCGAGTCAGGTAAATTGGAAGGTGAACTTATTAAAGAGCTGCGAGACCCCAACAAGACAGGATTTATAGGGATATACATTAATTATATGTCACACGAGAGGGGAAAAAAAGATTTTCCCAAGTGTCCAACAGCACTGCAAAGTCACCAATCCAAAGCCCAGGGAAACATAAACTCATCCCCAATCTCATTAAGTTTTAGAAGGAAATTTCAATTATTCCTCATTAGCCAGTCCAACATACTTAGTTCGCCTTGAGCCTTGAAATAATTTTTTTAAGACATTTTGAAAATTGTAYTTCAAATAAGTTTGCCAGGACGCAACTCTGCAAACAGAAAGCTGAAAGCTGGAGAAAATAGATTTTTTTTTTTCAAAAAATAAAATAAAATAAAATCCTGCTTTGCACTTTAAGAGAATAAGTGAATTTTCACTTATATAGAAGGCAGACGGATGTTCAGGCACATTTAAACACATTTAAATTCAAAGCATACAGTTTATTTATTACACATCACAGTAATTAAACAAAAACCCACCACGCTCCTGGTACTTTTTAAATGCTGGAATGCTTGAAGCCCAATTTCTATTTTTTCCCCTGTCAGTCTTGTACGCGACCCTCTATTTTTCCGGGGGGAAGCAGCGGATAAAACCGGAATTTGGGGAGTTGCGCTTTTTTTTTGTTTTTCTCCCCCAGTCGCAATTAAAAGGCTGAATTCCGCGGATAATTAAAATCAAATGCTCCAAACAAATCCAGCAAAAGCAGGGCTGGCTTGGAGAGGGGCAGCTTAAGGACATTTTGGGGCTTACCCTCCCTTTCCCCCCGATCCAAAGGCTCACCCCGAGGTGCCGCATCCTCCTCCGGCCGGGACCTCCCGGGCGGTTCCCGGTGCTCGGGACCGAGCCCGCTGCGGGGAGAGAGGAGAGAAGAGTCGGCCGAGGGGACACGGAGGGTCTCGTGTCCTTTTTTTCCAGCAATCCCCCGCTTTTCCTCCCGTTGGAGAGAGCGGGGGCGAAGCGCCGCGCTCGGGGCTGCGGGGAGCACCGGGGATCGGCCGCGGGGGACGCGCGGGGAGCTCGGCTCCCCCCGCCACAAAAAACCTCCCCAAAAAAACCTCGGAAAAGGGGTTTTTCAAAGAAGCGGCGCTCCCGGGGCACCGCTCCGCTCCCCTAAAAGGACCCCGCGGCTCCATCCCGCGCCCGCTCCCCGGTACCCCCGCCGGAAAATCGGGACCCCGTCCGCACAGGGGAGCACCGAACACACCCCCGCCGGCACCGCGCGGCGGCGGAGCCCCCGGACAGCCGGCGGCGGAAAAAGCACAGCGGAGCCGAAAGAGGCAGGCGGAACAAGGAGCCGGAACGGCGGCGGGCGGGCAGCGGGACCCTCTGCGGGAGCGGCGCGGCTGCGGCTCGGGCCGGCGGAGCGGGGGCTCTGCGGCGGCGGGCGGGCGGCGCGGCGGCGGCGGCGCGGGGGCCCCGCCCCGTATGCAAATCGCCGCCCGCTCTCCACCAATGGCGCGCGGCGGCGGAGGAGGAGCCTCTCGCCCTGCCCTTAAAGTAACTTGTTGCCAGGGGCCCCGTTTCGCACTGGACGTGGAGCGCGGCGCGGGGCAGCGCGGGGCCCCGGCGGCGGCGGCGGCGGCAGGACCGGCTGCGGGGAGGGGGGGGGCGAGGCCGAGCGCGGATTTTTGGGCCGAATTTCGAGCGGTTCGTGTGGTTTTTTTTTTTTTCCTCGCGGAACTCCTCGTTTTTTTCGCCGTTTTCCCGCGCGGCTCGGGCGCCCGCGGGAGGGTGCGCGGCCCCCGGCGGGGCCGGAGCGCGCGGCCGGGCCCGGGCTGTGCGCGGCCGATGCTCGACATGACCGAGGAGCGCGACAAAGCGCTGGAGGCTCCGTGCAGCCCCGCGGGCACCACCAGCTCCATGTCCCACGTGGACTCGGACTCGGACTCGCCGCTCTCCCCCGCCGGCTCCGAGGGGCTGGGCTGCGCCCCCGCGCCCGCCCCGCGCCCGCCCGGCGCCGCCGCCGCCGCCGCCGCCGCGCTGGGGGCCAAGGTGGACGCGGCCGAGGTGGACGAGCGCTTCCCCGCCTGCATCCGCGACGCCGTCTCGCAGGTGCTCAAGGGCTACGACTGGAGCCTGGTGCCCATGCCCGTGCGCGGCAACGGATCGCTCAAGGCCAAGCCGCACGTCAAGCGGCCCATGAACGCGTTCATGGTGTGGGCGCAGGCCGCCCGCAGGAAGCTGGCGGACCAGTACCCGCATCTGCACAACGCCGAGCTCAGCAAGACCCTGGGCAAGCTCTGGCGGTGAGTGAGTGCCGAGCCGCGCGGCAGCGCGCCCGGAGTCCCCCTCCCGGCGCTTCTTTAAAAGCTTTTTCGCCT
Organism: Amblyornis subalaris; assembly: GCA_018881555.1. Classification (NCBI taxonomy): domain Eukaryota; kingdom Metazoa; phylum Chordata; class Aves; order Passeriformes; family Ptilonorhynchidae; genus Amblyornis; species Amblyornis subalaris. Next base: position 1,830,339 of record JACAXG010000028.1, read on the forward strand.
GCTTTGTGTTTATTAATCTCTTATTTTGCCGGCCCGCGGGGGATTCTCGAACGCTTCGGGCTGAAGGGCGACCCCCTCCCGCCCCGAGCATCCCGGTGCGCTGCGGAGGACGCGCCGGTCCCTGCTCCGAAAAGTGCCCCGAGCGGGGGTTTGGGCACCCTCGGTCCTGCCCCGGTGCTGTGCCATGCGTGGATTTTCCCTGCTCCATCACGGAGATGCACAGCCGGGGCCCTTCCCCTGCCTRGGGCTTCCCCGTCCGCAGGCGATGAGACTTTTTTTAATGACTTCTTTTATGGCTTTTCCTAATTTTTTTCCCTTTTGGCTTGCTCGATGCTTAACAAGCTATAAACCCGACTAAACTCATTTTTTAGCGGTTATTTTAATGAGCTTCCTAATTTCCCTTCTTATCTGCCCAGGGATGCAAACTTTTATTTGCTGGGCAGCACCCGAGCCCGTTTTGCTTTCCAAGGCTCTTCCCCGAGCCACGTTTTACCTCGTGGTTTATCCCCTCGTGTCTGCCTGTACCCGRTTCCCATCTTTCCTGCCCGCTGCGGTTTGAGCCTCTCCGAGAGTTTGCGGGGAGAGGTCTGGGCAGGGGGGAAGAGAGAGTTTGGAGAGCARTGACCCCATCCCTGGTGCCTTCGTGGTTTCTTTGTAAGCACCAAACAAAGCTGGAAATGTTTGTGGCAGTGAGGGGGTGGCATTTGCAGGGCAGACGTGGGAATTATGTTTTGTAATTGTGTTGGAAATGGGGAAGGGGGATTTTGTTTTGCCCAGTTATGACCATCCATAGTGGTCGGGTTTTTCATGCCTCTATAGTATTTTAATCCAAGTAAATTTTAATTTTGCCTTGGCTTTTAGCTGTTTATTTTTTTACCACAGCAAATTAATTTCGTAATTAACTTGCTGCTTGCTCAAATCAGTGCATGGGAAGCGGGGATGTGCGAGCTTGAAAATGAGCTGAGAACCTTGAAGGAGAAGACGCTAATTTTGGATTTATTTTTTTTCCTCCCTTATTAAAAAAAACAAACAAAACCCCCAGTTTATTGAGTGAAAACGAGAAACGTCCCTTTGTGGAGGAGGCCGAGCGGCTCAGGGTGCAGCACAAGAAGGATCACCCGGATTACAAATACCAGCCCCGCAGGAGGAAAAGCGTCAAGGCCGGGCAGAGCGACTCGGACTCGGGGGCCGAGCTCGGCCACCACGCCGGGACCCAGCTCTACAAGGCGGACGCGGGGCTGGGGGGCATGGCCGACTCCCACCACCACGGCGACCACGCAGGTAAAGGGCGGCCTTCCCGTGGATCCTGCGCCTCGGGTTGGGAGAGGAACCCTCCCTGGATGTGGGGGGGATAGCCAAAAGCAGGACCCAAGGGCTGCGGTTGGGAGCGTGGCCACTGTTTTCCTTAGTGAGTGCGCCCGGAGCTGATTGTGCCGGGGGGAATCCCCGAAGCGCYGAAATCCCGGTTTCCCTGGAGTGGGAAGGATTGATTGTGAGCTAATAAGGGTTAATGAGCGGGGTGCCCGGGGAGCAGGGTCCCGGAGCRGAGCTTCCCCCCGCAGCTCCCCGGCAGCGCCGGGAATTGGCGCAGGGAGCGTTGACAGATTCCAGGAGGATTGCGAACGTCCCGCGGCTCCAGACGCGGCTGCGCTCGGGCCCAGCCTGGCTGGGGATCCCAGCCCTGGATCCCTCTGCCTCGGGAGAGCCAGGTTGGCCTCAGGCTGCCCACGGGGAGAGTGTGAGCTCYGTCACGGAGCTCTCACCCTCTGAACCCCCCCCATGGTTCTGCTCCGCAGGCGCGGGGCAGTTTGTGCATCCGGAGTGTCCCGCTGTGTCCCAGAGCGATCCTGGTGGGCACAGAGTGCTCCCAGCTTCATCCCATCTCCCGTGCGGGAGGCAGACCCCAGGGAGGGCACGGTCACAGGGGGACATCGCCCACGTGGGAGGCTTGTCCCGGGCATGGTCAGTGGGGGACATCACCCACGTCCGGCCCGGTGCCGTAGGTTTAAATCCCCTGGCAGTAAGGGATGGGAGAAACACGTTTATTAAACGGTGAAGGAATTGGGTGTTCTGCGGTCGCTCCTAAAGCCTCGCTGTCCCTTCGTCCCCAGGCCAGACCCACGGGCCCCCCACGCCGCCCACCACGCCCAAAACCGACCTGCACCACGGCGGCAAGCAGGAGCTGAAGCACGAGGGCCGGCGCCTGGCGGAGAGCGGCCGCCAGAACATCGACTTCAGCAACGTGGACATCTCGGAGCTGAGCAGCGAGGTCATCAACAACATGGAGACCTTCGACGTGCACGAGTTCGACCAGTACCTGCCCCTCAACGGCCACGCGGCGCTGCCGGCCGAGCACGGCCCCGGCGCCGCCGGCTCCTACGGCGCCTCCTACGCGCACTCGGGCGCGGCCGCGCAGGTGTGGACTCACAAGAGCCCGGCCTCGGCCTCGCCGCCGGGCGCGGAGCCGGGCCCCCCGCAGCAGCAGCAGCCGCAGCAGCAGCAGCAGCCGCAGAGGCCCCACATCAAGACGGAGCAGCTGAGCCCCAGCCACTACAGCGAGCAGTCGCACGGCTCCCCCGCGCACCCCGACTCCTACGGCTCCTACGGCGCCCAGGCCTGCGCCACCTCGGCCGCCCCGGCCGGCGCCGCCGCCGCCTCGTCCTTCTCCGGCTCGCAGTGCGACTACACGGACCTGCAGAGCTCCAACTACTACAACCCCTACCCCGGCTACCCCTCGGGCATCTACCAGTACCCCTATTTCCACTCGTCGCGCCGGCCCTACGCCGCGCCCATCCTCAACGGGCTGTCCATCCCGCCGGCGCACAGCCCCACGGCCAACTGGGAGCAGCCGGTCTACACCACCCTGACGAGGCCTTAAGAAGGGTTCCCGGAGCCCCGCCCGAGGCTTCCCTGGAATATGCACTAATGAAGGAACGAGGAGGGAGAGCGCGCGGAGCGGCGCCCGTTAGATTCCCAAGTGCCTCCCGAGCCGCCGGGAAGTGCGCTCGGCGCGGCTGGACCATGTTCCCCCCTGGCTTGGAAACTCTCCGAAAGGACAGAGCTCTATTTTTCTTCGATTCATAGGATTTAAGAAATTTTAAGGAAAAATAAAAAAAATTTAAAAAAAAAAAAAGAAAAAAGGACGAAATGTATTATAAAAACAAAAATAAACAAACAAACCCAAGAGGGGAAAAAACAAAAGGAAAGGACCGGCGATGCCTTTTTGAATAAATGAAGGACAGAAACGTTCGACTCCCCCGCGAGGACCGAGCTGAGCTCCCTGGGCCTGGAAGTTCGGCCAAGTGCAAAAAGGTGGAGCAGGGAGGGTGGGGAGAGGGGGAGAGAGAACAACCACCACGACACAAAAGCTGTCTGAGACTTTAAGGGTCTATTGCAATGTGAGGAACGGACCAACCTTGAGGGCAAGAACTCACTGGGACCAACAGGGATGAGCCCCGAAATCCCGGAACAATCCCGTGGGAACAAACCAGGCTGGTGGGACCAACCAATTCAGTGTCTGAAGTGTTTGTTTTTCTTTAGTCAGGAGTTCTTCTAAGCAAGGTTTGGCTGTAATTAACATTTTGTTTTGTTGGGTTTTTTTTGGAAGCTTAAGATGTTTTTTTCGGTTGTTTTGTTGGTTGTTTTTTTTTTTTTTTTTTAAATCTGTTAAATATGTATTTATGTTCTGTATTATTTTGTCTTTTAATTAATGAAGTAATTTTGTGCAAAAAAAAAAAAAAGTAGAATTTTAAAAGATTTTAAAGGTGGGGGAGGGAGCCTAAACAAATAGTGGAGATGATACAATAAAATGGTGTTATGAGTCTATAGATTTTCCTTGGTTTTTGGGTTTTTTTCATGTTGGAAACTGCTGCAGGAGCCGTGGTGGAGAGAGGGACTGAGGGAATCTGCCTGGAAACTCCGATGGGAATGTCAAATAACCGGGGGGGTGGAGGGGGGGGTGAAATTACTAATTCAGTCGGGAGGCTCAAAAGGGCAGGTGATTCTCTGGCCACCTATTTTGGGGCGTTAAAATCGGATTGAAGGCGTTGCAGAGTCTCCGAAGGCTTTCAGGACCAGGACTGCTCGCTGGGAAGGTGTAATTTAACGAGGAACGATCAATTCTGCTTTAATTGTGGCTTTTAGGGACCAGATCTCATCCATCAAGCTGTGAAACTAAAAATCTCCTCCACTAAAAAAAAACCCCGTTTGTAGGTACTTAGTTTTTAGACTAATATTGCATTGATATATTTCTACTTCTTCCATTGTATGCTGAGCATATCAATAACCATCTATTTTATGGGAACTTGTGCCTTTCAAACCTTTGTGAATCTAAACCCACCTTGCAGAGGTTATTCATCTTTTTACCTTTTCTACGTTTTCCTACTCTTTTTTTTCTAAAAAAAATATTTTTTTGCGTATTTCCTTTTTTTTTTTTTTTTTTTTGGGGGGGGGGGGGCGCGGGGGGGGGGGGGGGGGGGGGGGGGGGAAAGACAAAAAAAGCTCATTTTTATGCAATCTATTTTTCTGTATAAAGTTTGAAAGACTTTTGGCTGTTACTGATCTGTTCTCTTCGCTCGCTTCTGACTAAGCAATGCTAACTTTTGTACAGATCCGTTTGATAAAATTAAAAAGTGCTTTTTATCAAGGACGTGTTCTGTTTTCTTTCTGCTTGAGCCTCTCTGCTGTGCTGGGAAGAAGCTGGGAAAACAGCTTGGAAGGAGATGGGATATTCAGAATAAAATGTTTTGCTCGAGGATCTCTTTCCCTTTTAGTCCGGTTTGGGGTTTTTTTTCCCCCTCGCTCCTTTTCCTTGTGCTTTGTGTCTTGCTACGAGATTTTTATTTTTTAAAAATATCAATATATTTGATTTTTCCTTCGAGAAGGGCATTTCCATGCCCGTAATCCCGAGGATTTCATAGGATTTCGCTGAGACTGCTCACATGAGGCCGGGTTTGCGAGGTCAGCCCGCGCGGGGTTTTTTAGCCCGAGTCGATTTTCTTGAAGGCATTCAGGAATYTGACAGGAAAAAAATCCACTTTTCTGCTTGCCGAGCCCTTGTAAATACCTCGGAATTCCGAGAGCAACAAAATTACACGTTGCGCGTCGGGCTGGGTTTATTTCTTTCTTAACCGCGGCCATTCAAATAGTTACATTTGTGACTTTATTTTAGCTTCGTACAGAAAATTCGGGCGCTGCCTTGCTTCRCCAGTTCAGGGAGCAGAGGGAAAAGCTTGGGATTCGGGAATTTCAGCCCTCCCTGCTCGMGAGAGGCACCGTGGCAAAGCCTTGAGCCCCGGGGTGGGGGGGGGTGAATGTGCTAATTAATGAAGCTGCAGCCCATTAAGGGGCTGGAGAGCAGAACCCACGCGAGCCGTGCCAGGAGGGGCTGCGAGGGGACACCATTTTCTCCCTGCTCCTTCCCAGACCTCCTGGCAAAAGGCTTGGATTCCAGCCCGAGCCAAGCGCAGCGTCATCGCCTTCCCTCCCTTCCCCTCCCTCCCGTGACACTGCAACTTTGGGGTTTTAATCCTCCTTCGTGCCCGCTGCAGTCGGGGTGCTTTGGCTTTGACAAATAGGGGTTTGTCTCCCGAATTTAAGCGATTTGGGGGGGAAAAAAGGAGATGGGAATGTCTTTGGGAATGGTCTGTGCTTTCTCCTTGACGTTTCTTGGCACAGCTTGGGGTGACTTCACTGGTACCTGATGAAGTTAAAATATCTGGACGYGATGGGCTGGAAAATCACGCAGAATCATGAAATTAAAAGTTGCAAGATCACCCCAAAAATTAAAGATTGCAGTGAAACATCCCTGGCTCCCGGGAGAGCACGGGGGGCTCGCTGCATCCAGCAGGAGGGAGCCCACTCAGGGCCTTGGGAACCATCCTTCAGCTTTTCCCTGTGTCCTTTCCCTTCTCCCGGTGTCACCCCAGCCTGGGCCGTGTCCTGSTCCCATCCAGGAGCTGCAGGATGAGCCTGGAGCTGTGCTCTCATCCCAAGGGTTTCACATCCAGAACAGGCAGGTTTGAAATCCATTTGCTTTGGCCACACTTGGTTTTGTTTTCTATAAGCTTTAAAAAACAAAGCGAGCTTTTACTGATATTTGAAGTAATTAAATTATATTACCTATCAGAATATAGGTCTGTATTTTATCATGGAATTGGAATTGGGAGGGATCCACAAGGATTGAAGTCCTGATTCTCGATATCACAGACCTATATTAAATATTCTGCATCTATCCCATTCCATAGGTGCAAGTGGCGATGGGAGAGCCTTGGAATCATCAAATCCCGGAATGGTTTGTGCTGGAAAGGGCCTGAAAGCCCATCCAGTCCCACCCCTGCCGTGGGCAGGGACACCTCCCACTATCCCAGGCTGCTCCATCCAGGGCTGAGGCGCTGGAGAGCCCCGTGCAGCTCCTGGAGCAATCCCAGTTGGAGCAGCTCAGGGTGATTTTGGGGAGCTGTGGRTGCTCCGTGCAGGTTTGCTGGGAGTAAAACTCCAAGGTGTTGCAAAATGGATGCTCGGGAAGGTGCCAGGCAGGTAAATGCAGCATCCTGGAGAATCCAGTGCTCACTCCCAGGATTTAGGCCGAGCTGGACATTCCCAACCTCACCAGAAATTCATTCCTTGCACCTCAGTTTAAGGCCTCTCCCATTCCATTTTCCTGGGAAGAAAACCACACATCAGTCACATCCAAAAAGAAAAGAACATTTGGATTAGAAATTCCTGCTGGTGCAGGCTTTCCCTTTCCTTACCCTTCCCTTCCCTTCGCCCATGCCGGCTGGCGGAGGAGAAAGGATTTTCCCGGAGTTTTCCCGCCCGGAATGGCAGCTTCGTGTGGGGCTGGAACGTCCCGGGACGGGCAATGAGATCAGGTGAAGCCCAGGCTGCCTTTTGACCCCTGCCTGCCAGCGGAAAAGGCTTCTCGGGATAATTGCAGGAATCCCCGAGCGGGGAGCGTTCCCTGTTTTATTTTTGGAGCGGGGAAGGACGGATGCTGCTGTTCGGCCGAGTTGCTGGGACAGTGCTGCGTAGGAAAAAAGGAGGAAATTCATTTTACAGGTCATGTCCACATTCCTCCTGCAGGGCAGAAGGAAAAGTCCCGTCCCCTCCTCCTTGTTTTAATTTTTCCTGGAGCGACATCCACTTTCGTTATACATTTTTTTTGTAGGTTTGTGGCAAAGAAATGATTAAATGGCATTTTTATGATGGGAATAAACTTCCACGTGGGGATATCCCCGCTCCCTGCCTATGGATTGACCTCTTCCCGTTGCCGGGGCTGGATGCTCTCCGTGACCTGGGGCAAAARTAAATGGGATATAAACTGGAAACGACTGGAATCGCGCTGTTGTTTGGGATACAGGGGGTGTGAGCAGCGGGAAGGGAGGAAAAGCCATTCCCAGGGGATCCTGGGAGGGCAGAGCTTTGCTGCCGGAGAGATTTTGGGAGCAGCAGCACATCCGAGCCCRTGGGAAGCTTGGTGGCCACGGGAAGGGCTTGGTGGCCACAGGAGCTGCTGGGSCGAGGCTGGGGGAGCTGAGGAGGTGCCACTGAACACATCCCTGTCCCCACGGAGCCTGGATGAGCCCAGTCCTTTGGGAAGGCTTTAGGGATACTCCAACTCTGCCTCATTTCCAGCCTTCGAGGGAATGAGGTTGGATTTAGCATGAGCATGAATTGACCAAGGGCTCCAAACTCTCTTTTTTTTTTTGGGAGTGGGGGGACCAGGGAGTTTCACATCAATTCCTGAGGGTTCCATGAGGGATCCATGGAGAAACCCCAGCTCCTGAGGGACTCGGTGCCACAACCTCACCACTGCCCTGCTCGTCCTTGGAGGTTTTTCGGGAATTCTCCGCATTAACACAGTGAGGGGGGCCCCGCACGGGACTCCAGGAGCCGGGGAGAGCCGATCCAGCCCCGGATCCAGCCCCTCTCCAGCAGTGCCAGCGGAGCCACGGCCGTGTCATTCCCAGTTCCCTTCCTGTGCATCACAGGCAGGAATTAGGGATGGCACCAGGCTGGGGCTTGGGGAGGGGAAGCTGTTTCCCAAATGAGTCAGCAGGAGCTAAAAATAACCCCCCTGGAGCCCAAACCACAGCAAATTTGGCTTATTCCAAATGGATTCATCCTCCTGCCATCCTGAAACCCCAGCCCATGGAGCCGGGAGGCTGCAGGGCAATCCCTGCCAATGGGATGGGATGGGATGGGATGGGATGGGATGGGATGGGATGGGATGGGATGGGATGGGATGGGATGGGATGGGATGGGATGGGATGGGATG
>JACAXG010000028.1:1839702-1881324 GCA_018881555.1 Amblyornis subalaris
TCCTAGCGACACTAACCCATTCCCAACCCCTCTGCCTTCTCCCCTCTCTCCTCCCCCTCCTCCTCCTCCTCCTTCCCTCCCGTTTTTTTTCGCGCGCCTCCTCCCGGGAAAGGGTTAATCCTTCGGCGAGGTCCTGCTCGAGGTGGGGTGAACGTGGAGCGCGGCACCCGCRCGCGGGGAGCGCGGAGCGGCCTCAATCGCTGGTGAGGAGCCAAGAGAGAGGAGAGAGAGGGAGAGAGAGGGAGAGAGGGAGAGAGAGAGGAGAGGAGAGGAGAGGAGCCGCTGAATTTTAATGATTCATTATTGCAGCGCGGGCCTTTGTCTCCCTTTATCCGGTGCACAATAAAAGAATTAATTGGACAGAAAATGGCAGGGCAAAGAACTGACAAGTCATTAAGGGGCTCTGAATGGCTGATTAGGTGCGCGTTGGGGGTGGAATTTCAACCGCGCTGCCGCGGCGAGGGCTGCGGAATAATAATGGCGTGGCACAGTTTATATTTTGTATGCGCTACCAGAAAGGCCTTTCTGTGCCCATTGTGGGGCTATTTATTATGCTGTCTATTTGGCCATTGTGGCCATTGTGCTGCCAATGAGAATGCACAAACAAAGTTGGGATTTATTTTTTTTTTAAATTTTTTTTTAATTTTTTTTTTTTGGTTGGTTGGTTGGTTGGTTGGTGGGGATGGGGGGGGGGAAGGATTTTAACTTCGCGCCGGAGAAATAATTGGGAAGCAGGATCCGGCTCCGTGGATGGTTTTATTAATTTTGCTCTCTCTGTGTGTGTGTGTGTGTGTTCTGTAAATATTTAGACGTGCGAGAAGGAGCTTCATTTAGCGCCAGGAAAAAAAGAAGGAATAAACTTCTCCCGCTTTTTTTTTCCTSCCCCCCCTCCTCCCTCCACCACCTTCCTCCCCATTCCCAAGGAGCCGGGAAAAGCCTCGTGCAGCTGCTTGGTGGTGAAAGCCCCGGGGACGAGGCGCTGGGCGCTTCCCAAAGCCCGAGGAAAAGCAGCCAAGTGGAATTATCGGTCGCTAGGAAGTCCGCGGAGCGCCCCGCACACGCAGCCCCRGAGCCGCCGCTGCTGCTGTCAAAGCCGTGGCGGAATAAAAACCCCACACATGGGAGGGGAAAAAGGGGATCCATAAAAAGCCCCGCACGGTGGGTAGGTGTGATTCTAACGAGGAATTTTTCCTTTGGAAGAGGATAACAAATAGGAGCCGCGCTCGGCTGTCGGGGCCGGCCGCAGCTGCTCCCGAGTTTCGGGGGGAAAAAGGGAGACTTTAATGAAGATGCAGCTTCTTTTTTTCTTTCCTGGCAGATGATTCATCCYGATGAGAATAGGAAGCTGTCACCTTCGTGTATCCTAGGGATCCTGGCTTGGATCTTTAATTCTGCTCCAGGCTGATGGGAGGTGATGTCATTCCCGGCAAGCTCCTTCCCGTCCTCAGGCCGTGCCCGACCCCGCTGGGCCTGATATCCAAAGGTGCCTCCTCCTCCTCATCCCAAATCTCCAGCAGCAAATATCCCTGTGATCCCTGTGCCTGGGGAGCAGGAGCTGTGCTCCCACGTGCTCCCTGCCAGCCCGGGCTGAATTCCTCATTTCCAAGGAGTGGAGGAGCAATTGAACTCATCCAGCTGCCCTGGAGCCTCCCTGGATCCTCCTGCCCACGGGGTGGGATGGACTGGGATGGGCTGGGATGGACTGGGGTGGACTCCAGCTCTGCCTCCGCATCCCAGTCCATGCCCCATCCCCATCCTTCCCCTCCCTTCCCAAGAGCCCAGGCCAGGGGGTTTTAGCACCCTCAGGTCCCTCACAAAGCGGCCCTGGCTGGAGGAAGCAGGGAGAGCTCGGTTTTCTCCTCCTCCTCCGTCCCTGATCCCAAATTTCCCTGCCTGGGATGGCTGGGGACAGAGGGAGCCTCGTCCCCACGTGGTGGCATTGGGGTGGAGGCTTTAAATGAATAACAGATCCATTCCGATCAGAAATAAGGAATATTTCTGTATAATGAGGGAGGCACAAGTTGCCCGGAGAAGCCRTGGATGCTCCATCCCTRGAAGTGTCCAAAGCCAGGATTGGGAGGCTTGGAGCGACCTGGGATAGTGGGAGGTGTCCCTGGCTCTTTCCGACGCTTCTCCTGCTTTTCACTTTCTCCCTGGAAGCTGCAGGGTCACGATGGGTTAACGATATCCCTGTAAGCTGGAAAACGCGAGCGGGGATTTGGGTGTCGGGGACATGGATGAGCTGCAATCCAGAACTTTTTAGGGAAGGAGAAGTGAAAAGCGAAGTGGGGCTCTTACCAAAATGCCATTCCCGGTAGGATGCATCCCAGTGATGTCACCATTTCCTTCTGCAGGAGCATTTGGAGAGGCAGTCGGTGGCACTCTTCATTCAGAGGGTGAAGGGGATGGTGTCAAACACCAATAAAATAAAATAAAATAAAATAAAATAAAATAAAATAAAATAAAATAAAATAAAATAATAAAATAAAATAAAATAAAATAAAATAAAATAAAATAAAATAAAATAAAATAATAAAATAATTTTAAAAAAGGGTGGGAAGGTCACTGGTTCCACCAGAGATTGTTCTTCCTGAGGCTTCAGCTCCTTAACAGTGTCAAAGGAGAAAATATATTTTATATATTTATATCTACCTATATTTGTTCTCCTCTATTATACAGATTTATGTATTTATTTAGATATATTTTTCTATTTAATATATTTACATATACTTATATTTTATATATTTAATATATCTATATATATTTATTCTATCTAGCTAGTACCATTTGTGCTCCTCTATTATATATATATATTTTTGTATATTTTATATCTATTTGTATATTTATTTATATATTTATATATATTTATTTGAATATATTTAATATATTTAATATATTTATATATACTTTTATTTCATATATATTTTATATATTTATATCTATTTCTTTTATCTTAGTGCCATTTGTGCTCCTCTATTTTATACGCATATATTTAAATATGTATTTCTATATATCTTTTATAAATTTGTATATATTTATTCATGCATACATTTYATAAATTTATATACATCTGTGTATATCTATGTATGTATTTTAGAAATGTTTGTGTATTTGTATATATTTMTTTTTATGTATTATAAATTTATGCATATTTGTATACACTTATTTTATATAAATATATATAGATATATATTTCCCCGCTGACGGGAGACAGGGAAGGGCAAAACTCCTCCAAAACTTCCCGAAATTCCCAGACGGAAGCGCGTTTGTTTGTTTTAGTGGGAATAACTCCCCCAAACATCTGAGCGGGAGAGGTTTGTGTTCTGTTCCTGGGAAGGCAGGAAAGATCCTCTGGACATCCCCAGGAAAAAAGGATCTCTAAACAATCGGCCCCAAACCGGGAAGAGTTTCAAATCTGCTTGGGAGAGAGAGGGAATTTGGGAATATCTGCGCTGGAAGAGAGCAAAGCTCTGTCCCGGGAATGTCCTGTGAAGGCACGGGTGGGTTTTCCAGGCAAAGTCACCTCGAATTAGGGGGAAAAACCAGGATTTATATAAAATAATCCTTCTCTGTGCCAYGCTTGTGTTGCCTCCGTGCCTGGAAGTTCCATTTCCACGCATTTTCCACGGATTTGTGTCTCCCTCCTTGGAACCCAGCTCCGCTCGCCACCTCTGCCTGTGGCACAGCTCCGGCACTGGACTGATCGCTTGGAAAAAAAGAAGGAATTTTTATTTTTATCCGATTTCTGCCTTCTGTTCGGCTCCTGGAGCGCGAGCCACCCCGGGGGAGGGCAGGGATAATCCATCTCCTTTTCCTTTCTCCTTGTCCTGTTTGGTTCTTCACTTCCTGCACCGAAACACCTCGGTCCAGGCYGGAAGGAACCTTCCGGAAGCAACATTCCAGCTCCAAACCTGAACCCACCGCTTTGGGTGGGATTTTGTCCCTGCCTGTGACTCCCGGAGCTGATGCTGGTGGCGCTTGTCTCGTCCCATCTACCCGAATCCAAACCCCAAATCCGAGGGATTTAYTCCAGCAACTCCTGGTGAAGCCATCACCAAGATGAAACTGCAACCCCTGTAACCARCTGCCCTCTACATTCTTCCCACCGCCGGAAGTCCTCCCGGAGATTTTTGGGATGAGCAGTGCCAGCCTTGGCGAGTCCTTGCGGCACAGATGTTTGGAAGCGTGAGCYGGAGCTGCCTCCTCTCCCCGTTCCGTGGGATCCAGGGGCACAGGGACAATGGGACAAGGCTTTGCTGGGACTTCCCTGTCCCTCAGCGTGATGCTCCCGAAAAAAGCCGGAGCGCAGGCGTGCCGAGGCTTCCCCGGCCCTCCCGGGAATGCCAGCATGAATGGGAATTGTTGGCCGTGGGTGTGGTGGGGCCCAGCCCTCTGAGCCTGCCAGGCTTGGAATTCTGCCCCACATATCCACATGGCCTTAATAATAATCCCATTCCCTGGTCTCTCCCTTCTCCAGGGCTGGGGTGGCTCCTCTGCTGCCACAGGCAGAGCTCCAACCCACCGAGGCGCCTCTGGAGCTGAACCATGGAAAATCCCCTGGAAGAGCCGGGGTGGGACGTAAGGGATTCCCTGCTTCACAGGCAGCCGTGTCTTCTGATCCCATGGAAAATCCCCTGGGGTGGGACAGGAGGGAGATCCCGCACGGTCCCGCTGCAGGTCCTTCACCAGAAGCATTTGGGAGGGCGAGATCTCCATGGTGGAATTCCCCATCCCAAAAAACCCCCCTTGTGTGCCCACCAGGAACCTCAGCTCCGAGATCCTGCACCTGTGTCTCGGTCCAGATCCCGGGGTGGATCCCACCAGGAGCCTGGAAGAGCCTGCCCSGGGAATACTCAGCTTGAGGTGGATCCAATCCTGACATCCTGCCGGAGCACAGTGTCCAGGKGCTGCTCCTGCTCCATGAAAAAGGAGGCGATGGTTCCTTGAATCCTGCRAACGTTGATCCTGCAGGGACAGTGAGGCCCCGGTTATTTGGGATATTTCCCGGTGTCCTGTGCTGAATAACCAGAAGGAAAAAATCTTTTCCTTCCCCAATTGCACTGGGAAAGAGATTCCCATCGGTATCCCGGTGCCGGATGGGCCTTCTCCAGGTTCCTCCAGCCCAGACACAGATGGAGCCAGGGGGAATCCGTAACGGAATTCCACAGTAATAAACGTCTGGAAAACRCAGAGTGGAAGTGAGTTAGGGCCTCTCCAGTGCGCTCACAGCTTGGAACACATGGATCGCGCACGTGGGAATAATCCTGGCCTGGAAAGCAGGGCTGAGACCCACACAGCTCCAAGGGACGGAGCTRTGGATCTGCCTGGAAGCTGGATCCCGTACAGGGAGATCCCTTGGATCTGGGGAAGCAGGACAACCACCCTGCTGAGACCCCAGCCGTGCCACGGCGGATTCCGAGGCCGCTGGGAATTGCTGTTCCATGCCGTGGGACACACTCTGCCTGCCAATAACGAGAGGAATCATGAGGAGCACCGTGAATTGCCCGGAATGAACTCGCTTCCGTGTCCAGAGCGGCCTGGGCAGGACATGGATTTGCCCTTCCTTTAGGGAGAAAGCGGTGGATCCCCGAGGATACATCCTGGCTCAGCCCCGGAGCATCCCAGAGGGAATTGCCGGCCCCAGACCCAGCGTTTTGTCGGGAAAAGGGGAAGATTTGGCCAAAGGCGGGCGATCCCTGGGCGGAGCCGGTGCCGAGCCTGGCTCTGGGAAGCTGCTCCTGATTTGCAAGGGAAATGCCGGGTAAATCATCCTCATTCCCGGGAAGCTGCCCCTTCCAGCTCGAGTTCCCCTGTGATTCCGATCGCGCGGGAAGCCTCATTTGCCTGATTTTTTCCTTTCTTCCACGCTCCCCCTTCGCTGGCTCGAAGTTGGGGTTTGTCATTCCCGGGAATATTTTTGCTCCGTGTGCTCATCCCGACCGAAGGATTTGTGATCCCTAAACTCCAGTGGGGCTGGGGGCGGGCTGGGGGCTCTCGGGGTGGGTTGTGTTTGCTTCCCTCGGTTTTCCCTGCTGGCTGAGAGTGTCGCGGCTCATCCCACCCACCCAGCTCCCGGGAGAGCCCATCCCTATCCATGCCCATCCCCATCCATGCCCATCCCCATCCATGCCTATCCCCATCCATGCCTATCCCCATCCTTTTCCCCTGCTTTCGCAGTGCTTCTCCACCAGGCAGCAAGAGCAGAGCCCGGTCCCCATCCCAATCCATATCCCTATCCCTGTCCCTGTCCCTATCTCCATTCCCATCCTATCCCTATCCCCAGCCTATCCCATTTCCCATCCTAATCCCCATCCCTTTCCCCATCCCCACCCTATCCCATTCCCCATCCGCATCCCTTTATCCCTTTCCGCACTCCTATTGCCATTCCCATTCCCATTCTTATCCCCATTCCCATCCCTTTATCCCTTTCCACACCCCTATTCCCATTCCCATCCTTATCCCCATTCCCACCCTTTATCCCTTTCCGCACCCCTATTGCCATTCCCATTCCCATCCTGATCCCCATTCCCATCCCTTTATCCCTTTCCGCACCCCTATTGCCATTCCCATCCCTATCCCCATTCCCACTCCCGAACAGGCAGCCCCCCCATTCCCGCCCTGTCCCCGCGGCGTGTCCCGGAGCAGGAGGATGATGCGGATGGGATGCAAAGGAGAGGGACAGGGATTTGCATCCCTCGCTCCGTGTCGAGGCTGCCTGGAACCGCCCCCGGGAATTGTTTTCCAGCTCTCCCGGGGGTATCGCTGTCCGTGCCGGCTCCCGAGGGATTTCTGGATGTGGAATTTGAAGGACAAGGAGCGCAGAGCTCGGGCTGTGCAACTTTGGAAAATCCAGGTCCTCCCTGGATTGCGGCTGTTGCAATCAACTGGATCATTTTTTCCCTRTTCATTACTTTCTTTTTTTCCTGTGAAATTCCCTGAATTTTAGCKGATTGAGACACTGTCCCGTTCCATTCCGGAGCTCTGCATCCCTCCTGCTCCTACAGATCTCTGCAGTTCCTCGTCCTGACGGAGCTGTCCTGGGAGAGAGGCTCGGTGATCCCAAACCCAGCTCACTCCCGGCTACTCCCAGAAATTCCAGCAGTGGATTTTACTCTTTCCATAACAGGGAAGAACTTTCCTGCCTGTAGGAAGCAAAACTCTTCGGCCCCAATTTCCAGCGTCTCATTCCAAAGGTCCCTCCTGCCTGCGAGGGGGGCGCTGGGAGCGGGACCGCGGGGCGTCCATGGATGCATCCCGAGGGATTGGGCAGCTCCGGGAGGGACAATCCGCCGTCCCGTCCCGCTCCTGTGTCTCTCGGGCTCCTCCCGAAGGAGACGGCCCCGCGCGGCTGCGGGAGCAGGGAAGCGGCGCGTGGATTGCTCCCGGCCCGCGGGAGATGGGACACTTCGGGGTGGGATGGGGGCGGGATGGGAGCGGGAGGAGGACGCGGATCTCATGCCGGTGTGGTTTTAATGGGAATGGGAGGAGAACGTGGATCCCATCCCGGTGTGGTTTCAATGGTGTTATCCCTGCCCACTGCGGCTCCATCGGCGCGGCAGATCCCACACCCTGGATTGGCCGGGGCTGGCACCGCCGGAGTCTGGGCTTGGAGGGATTGGGTTTGGAGGGATGGGGATTGAAGGGAAGGGATTGGAGGGATGGGGATTGGAGGGATGGGGATTGAAGGGGAGGGATTGGAGGGATGGGGATTGGAGGGATGGAGATTGAAGGGAAGGGATTGGAGGGATGGGGATTGGAGGGATGGGGATTGGAGGGATGGGGATTGAAGGGATGGGGATTGGAGGGATGGAGATTGAAGGGAAGGGATTGGAGGGATGGGGATTGGAGGGATGGGCATCGGAGGAAACGGATTGGAGGGACGCTGGCTGGCAGGCTCTGCCCCAGGAGGGTGGAAGGAGCAGCCAGGGGCTCAGATCCTGCTTCCCAGCCCTTCTCCATGCAGGCAGCAGGAGCAAATCCCATCGCTGAGGAGTTGGACGGGAAGTGGGCTCAGGCCTGCAGGACACAGCCCTTTCCTTTAACCTCCTTATCCCCAGGGGCTTGGAATTTTCACCCTGGGCTCGGATTTTGCGTTCTGCTGCCGGTCTCCCACTCCCAGATCCCGACAGTGGCCATAAACCTCTCCCCGCTTTGCTGGGAACAGTTTTCCCGGTCAGGCTGAGAGGATCCCGCTGGGCCGGCTTGCTCCGGGGCCACCGAGCCCTGGATGCCCTCCCTGTCCCTGCTCCGCGCCAGGAATCCCGGCTGGCACAGGCCTGGGAGGTGGCTCCTCGTTCCCCAGCCAAGGCACGGCCCTTTTCTTTTTCCTGGGACGAATATTTCATGTCCATTGTCCATGCTTTCCGTGGGATGGGCGGCAGGGGAAGGCAGGAACAGCTCGAAGGGGACAGGAACAGGGAAAAGGGATGGATGCTCGGGAAGGGAGCAGCTCCCAGCGGGTTGAGCCGTAGGATCGGAACCGTTTGGGTTGGAAGAGACCTTTAGGGGTCATTTATCCGACCCCAGCTCTTGCGCTCAGCTGGGAATAAAGGCTGGGAAATCATCCTGGAAGGAAATGGCTGTGCCCAGCACGGAGCTTAAAGGGTGCCAGAATTCCAGTGCTTCCCAGGGACGGGCATGGCACACACTCATTGTTTGCTCCACGAAGGGAATCCCAGCCCTGGGCTCCGAAATAGCCATGGGGTTTCTCCCTGGGCTCTGGGTCATCCCGGAGAGGAGACAGGAAAACAGGAATTTGAATATTGAATCACTGCTTTAAGGTGAAGCTCAAGTGGGACACATTTCCCAGGGTCCCGCCGAGGGTGGAATGAGTGTGGGAGTTGTTTCCAGACATCCTCAGGAAAAACCTTCTCGGGAGTTCATTTTTCCCCCTAAACTGTTCAATCCCGAAATCCAAGGAGATGGGATTTATGGTCACTGAGCCTGGGTTAGAATTCTGTGTTTCCCTCGCTGAAGCTGGATTTAAATAGGGAATAATAATAATAATAATAATAATAATAATAATAATAATAATAATAATAATAATTATAATCATCATCATCATCATCATCATCATCATCATCATCATCATCAATATTAATATATAATTATTAATGCATAATAAATATAAATATTTAGTATATATTAACAATTAAATATTAAATATATAATATAAATATAATAAATATTAATATATAATTATATATTAATGCAATTACTAATTGTATATTATTATTATTATTATTATTATTATTATTATTATTATTATTATTATTATTATTATTATTATTATTATTATGGCACTCAGTGCCCTGGGCTGGGGACAAGGTTGGGATGGGGCACAGCTTGGACTCCATAATCTTGGTGCCCAAATCGGAAGCCTCCTGGCATTGGAAAGAGAGAGTTGGAAATGTTCATTTTTATTTTATTAACTTCTCATTTTTTAAAAATTTCACTTGATTTTTTAACCTTTCTTAACGCTGCTTTGCCGCAGCCTTTCCCTGGCACAGCATCCTCTTCACATCCCCGTTTCTCCCCCAAATACTTGTAGGACCACAAGGCCTTCCCCGAATTCTCCCTTTTCTCCCACCTTTTTTCCCTTGGGTGACATCAACCAGATTTCCCCTGGATCCACCCCAGATTTCCTCTGGATCCACCCCAGATTTCCTCTGGATCCACCCCAGATTTCCTCCGGATCATTTTGTGTCCAATAATCCCCGATCCGAGGCGAATCCCCGCGGAGAGAAGGAAAAATCCCAGGAACCCCCGGAGCCCATCCCGAGCCGAGCCGGCGCTGCCACCCGAACGCCTCCGTGGAAAAATGTGCCCGCGGCAGAGCTCCCTGAGCGTTCCAGGCAGGATATGGCCTGCTCCTGGATGCGGGAGCAATAACATTCCCTACAACGGGCCGGGACTCTGCTCTGAGGAAAGCGGGAGCGCGGCGCGGGCGGTTTGGGAGGYGCTGGGAGCGCTCCCGGAGGGATGCTCTGCGCAGGGATGGGGTTGGAAAAGCCGGGGGTGTTGAGGGGGTTTTGCTCCCTGCCCTCTCCATGGGCTAATTCCAGGCTGGGATGGCTCCAGGAGCTCCGTGCCAGCCTCTTCCATCCCGTTCCCGGCTCCTGCCAGCCTGGACACTGCTCCTCCGTTCCCTGCCAGGCTGTCCCGGCCCCCACGGCTCCGGTGCCCTGTGTGGGCTCAAACCGCCCGGGAGGGATTTTTGCTCGGATTCTGGATCGCTGCTTGGAGCTGCTCGGCTTGGCTTGGCCCTCGCCAGGGAAAACTCTTCGGATTCGTGGAGCCAGAGGCTGGGATGGCATCGAGGCGTCTCTTTGGCCGCGAGGCAGCTCCAGGTCGTCTGCGTGCCGAGCCAGGAGGGATTTCAGTGCCAGAACAGCAGCTCTGGATCGCCCCGCGTCCACCCAGAGCCGCCGAATCCATCGTTTTTCCGTGGGCTCTCTGRCGGCAAATAACACCTCTTCCCGGGCGGTGCCGAGCAGTCCCTGCTCCCGAGCTCCCTGCGGTTTCCATTCCCGGGTTCGGCCGTCCCGGGCCGGGCCGTGCCGGGGTTCGCGGCCCCCCCGCTGTCTCGTCGTGGGTGGACATTCCCGCCCCGGGAGCCTCCGGTGGTTTTTCCAGGGAGAGCCGTCGGCTCCCGGCTGGCCGGGCCGGCGGGGGCTGGGCCCTCTCCAGCCTCCAGCGAACAAGGAGCCGATTGAGGAGGRAATCCAGGGAGTGCTCCTGTCCCTTCACACCTTCCCGCTCGGAGCCGTAAACCCGCCCGGGACAGACCCGCAGGGCAAAGAGGCTTTTTTTTGGGATGCGGCTCCGGACGGTGTCACCCCCCCGCTCTCCATCCTCGATCCAACACAAATCCCGAAGGGGGACAGATCCATCTCCTGGGGTGGCCCGAGGTGGCTTCGCGGGGCTCTGGATTTACCCCAAAACAAGAGGAGCAGAAGCTCCTCGGGAGTGGGATCAGCGCACGGAGCGGCTCCCGCAGACCCCGCGGGTCGGGGTCGGGATCCGCTGTGGGGATCCGTAAATAACGCTGCAGCCCCCAGGAAAACCGGGAAGGGGGGGCAGGGAAGGTGGAGGAAGGTTATTTATACCCCCCACCCACCCCCGGAGGTTAATAACGGCAAATTAAAAATAAATTAAAAACAAATGAAAGAGGAGGATGAAGGGTGTGACGCGTTCCTGCTGATTTCCCTGGGAGGGGAAACACCCCAGGGCAGGAGATCTTGGAATGGCTGCAGGTGGAAGGGACCCACAGGSATCAGCGAGTCCCAGGATGGATCCTCCTTGGCTCCCAGGAGATTCAGGGGGTGACAGGGACGGGCCGAGCTCCTCATCCTGACCTGCTTCCCACCGGGCTTCCCGCCAGGAGAACGTCACTCAGCAGCGCTGGGACTCAGTTTCCCCATCCCAAACCACGGGATATTGATGCTTCCTAATTCCCCACGGCATCCTACACGGATGAGAGCGAGGGATGCTCAGTGCTTCGGGTGCCACTCCATAAATTTCAGCTGAGGACGCGTGGAAAGGCCTTGCCAGGTGCTGTATTCCCAGATTAAGGAGGTGGCTGAGGGATCTGCRCTGCCCCGGGCTGAGGGCGGACACTTTGCCCTTCATCAGTGGTTGCTCCTTTTGCTGGGAGGGCTGGGAAAGCTCCCAAAATCCTCATTCCCRTCTCCTCCCCAAGGCCCTGCTCAGCATCCAGCCTGCCCACGGTCCTGGGGGTGTTTCCCAGATGGGATACTCCCTGTTTCTCACTTTTCCAGACCCCCAGGAATGGGGATCTGAGGTTGGAACCCCTCCTCACCCTGCAAGCTCTGTCCCAGTGAAACWACAGCAGCAGCGCCTTCACCGGGGCTCTGCGATCCAGCTCTTGGGCTCTTCCCAGGAAAAACATCGCCCCGGGCTGGGATGCAACAGGAGTGACGTTGTGTGCGTGGAAAGAAAGGAGGATTCGCTTCAACCTGCGCGGGTCCGCGGGCAAAGCTCCCGGGCGGCTCCGGGCGGGACCGTGGCCTGGAGCCGGGGCCGGGATGGATCCCGCTCCGCATCCCGGCCCGGGCTGGATCCCGCTCCGCATCCCGGCCCGGGCTGGGATGGATCCCGCTCCGCATCCCGGCCCCGCAAGCTCCTTCCCGGTGCTCTCAGGGTAGTTCACCGCGGGTTTCCAGGGAGGGAGCAGCGCGGGGAGCCCAGGTTATCCCTCTGGCCGGGCTGGGAGCGGCATGGAGCCGCCGGGAAGGCACCGGGAGCATCCCGGCTCCCTCCACCCCGGCTCCCTCCACCCCGGCTCCCTCCACCCCGGCTCCCTCCATCCCGGCTCCCTCCATCCCGGCTCCCTCCATCCCGCGCCGGCGGCGGTGGCACGGGCAGGGGGGGCTGTTATTGGAATCCACGTCAGGAGGGTGTTAATGAAGGAAAGCCAGGCCTGGGCACTGCATCCCCCTTAAATCTTCGGGAAAACGCGCGCTGGGGGAGGAGGGGAATTACTGCTCCCGGCGGGAGTCACTGCTGGCTCCAAGGCGCCCACGGTCCCACCCAGCTCCAGCCCCTCCCGGTGACCCAGCTCCCCCCAGGACCCTCCGGAGGGACCCTAATTCCATTAAAAATGGCTAATTCAGCCAATCGGCTCGAACCGAGCTGAGGAACGCCGGGTGGATCCGTGCCCATCCCTTCAAACTCTGAATCCCGGGGGCACGCGGGTGGCACATCCCGCGCTCCCGGCGCCCACGCGGAGGGCCGGGGCCGGTGCCCGGCCGGGATTCATCCTCCTTGGATCCGGAGAGGCAGGGAACCGTTCCCCCCCCCCCCCCCCCCCCCCCGGCCCGGGCGCTCCGAGTTTTCCTCTCGGCTCCCCGAGCCGCCTTGCCAAGTGTTATAAAAATATATCAGCGTGAGCCAAAACATTTAGCACTCCACTTATTACTTGAAGGTTATAGGTTAAACAAATTCCTCCTCAGAATTTACTGTGCTCATTTCGGCTTCACGACGCGGCCCTGGATATATTTCACACTGTAATTCCTCCCTCATGGATTGCCAGGGGCTGGGATGGGGGGGGGGGGGGGAAGGAGAAGAGGAAAGGAGCTTTCTTAAAATTTTTATGTGAACAAAAAGCTACCGCAGAAACGAGCTGCAAACAAGTCCTCTGCAAGAGATAGTTTGGAAAACTTGTTTTCCTGTGACCAATAAAAGTGGGAATGAAAGGTAAAGTTTGTTTTTGCCTTACCTAATGACTTGATTTTTTTTTTGGGGGGGGGAGGTTTTGCCTGTTTTGGGGGGCAATAAAGCCTAAAAAGAAAATAAAGAGCCCGGTTCACACCTTGGGAGAGCAGGTGGAACTGTGGCAGGGAAAGTGCAGCTGGGATTAAACCCCTCGTGGGTGGTGCGTGGATTCGGATAACGGGAATGGGGTGTCCAGGGAAGCTGCCCCATCCCTGGAAGTGCCCAAGGCCGGGTTGGAYGAGGCTTGGAGCAGCCTGGGATAGTGGRAGGYGTTGGGGTTGGAACTGGATGGGCTTTAAGGTCCCTCCAACCCAAACCATTCCAGGCCACAGTCCCATCCGACGGGGCCGTTCCCATCGGTGCCGCAGGGAAATGCTGGAAGCAGCTCCAGCATCACAGAATCCCAAAATAGTTTGGGTTGGAAAGGATCTAAAAAGCCCATCCATTTCCACCCCCTGCCACGGACAGGGACACCTTCCACTATCCCAGCTTGCTCCAAGCCCCATCCAGCCTGGCCTTGGACACTTCCAGGGATGGGGCAGCCACGGCTTCTCTGGGAATTCTATTCCAGCCCCTCCCCACCCTCCCAGGGAAGGATTCCTTCCCCAAATCCCATCCAACCCTGCCCTGTGACAGTTTAAATCCATTCCCCTCATCCTGCCACGATGTATCCATACGAAAATCCCCTCTCCCTCCTTTCCAGAAGCCCCATTACGGCCCCGGGCGGACTTTGCCTCGTTGCTCCCAGCTCCCGCTCCGCTTTCTGCGGAACAGACCTCGACAAAAGGGCTGGAAAAAACCCCCCCACGGTCCGGCTCACATTTGGGGTTCGGATTTCACCTCGGAGGGGGAGCGGGGGAGGGAAATCAGCCGCGGAGGTGTCGTGTCCGTGAGCTCATAAAGCGGGGCCGGCGGCTCGAGGCCGGGGGAGCCCAGGGAGCGTTTAGAGGTTTCCGCGCCCTAAACGAGGAGGCGGAGGAAGTCTGGATGATAGTAACCCCATATTAAAAAATTCTGCCCTGTCAACAGGCGAGGAACTCCGCCGTGGAAATCCGCCCGCGCCGCCGGAACGCCGAAACCAGATGGCTCCGGGCAATAAGCGTCCCGGGAAGGGCGGCGGGAACGCGCTCGCCGGAGTTTAAGGGGGGGGGGGGGGGGGGGGGGAAATAGGGAAAAAATAAAAATCCCAGCCGTGGTTTCGATTAAAATGGCTGAACCCAACTGGTGGTGCCTTTAATGGGATGTGCAGCTGTCTCGCAGCAGTGTCCGTGCGGAGTGTCCGTGTGGAGTGTCCGCGCGGAGTGTCCATGTGGAGTGTCCGTGCGGAGTGTCCCTGGGGAGTGTCCATGTGGAGTGTCCATGTGGAGTGTCCCTGGGGAGTGTCCGTGCGGAGTGTCCGTGCGGAGTGTCCCTGGGGAGTGTCCGTGTGGAGTGTCCGTGCGGAGTGTCCCTGCGGAGTGTCCATTGGAGTGTCCGTGCAGAGTGTCCCTGTGGAGTGTCCGTGCAGAGTGTCCCTGTGGAGTGTCCATGTGGAGTGTCCCTGGGGAGTGTCCGTGCGGAGTGTCCGTGCGGAGTGTCTGTGTGGAATGTCCACGCGGAGTGTCCGTGTGGAGTGTCCCTGTGGAGTGTCCGTGCAGTCCATGCGGAGTGTCCCTGCGGAGTGTCTGTGCGAAGTGTCCGTATGGAGAGTCTGTGTAGAGTGTCCATGTGGAGTGTCCATGTGGAGTGTCCATGTGGAGTGTCCCTGGGGAGTGTCCGTGCGGAGTGTCTGTGAGGAGTGTCCGTGTGGAGTGTCCGTGCAGTCCATGCGGAGTGTCCCTGCAGAGTGTCTGTGCGAAGTGTCCGTATGGAGAGTCTGTGTAGAGTGTCCATGTGGAGTGTCCATGTGGAGTGTCCGTGTGGAGTGTCCATGCGGAGTGTCCATGTGGAGTGTCCCTGTGGAGTGTCCATGCAGAGTGTCCGTGCGGAGTGTCCGTGCGCAGTGTCCCTGCGGAGTGTCCGTGCGAAGTGTCCGTATGGAGAGTCTGTGTAGAGTGTCCATGTGGAGTGTCCATGTGGAGTGTCCGTGTGGAGTGTCCATGTGGAGTGTCCATGCGGAGTGTCCGTGTGGAGTGTCCCTGTGGAGTGTCCATGTGGACTGTCCATGCAGAGTGTCCGTGCAGAGTGTCCCTGTGGAGTGTCCATGCGGAGTGTCCCTGTGGAGTGTCCATGCGGAGTGTCCATGCAGAGTGTCCGTGCGGAGTGTCCGTGCGCAGTGTCCGAGGCAGGATCCCCGCGTCCGGCCCGGGCAGCACAGGGGCTGGGGGGCTGCTCGCGGCTGTCCTGGGGGCTCGGCCGGCGGGAAAGGGAAAATCCAGGCACGGGAGGGGCTGAGGGTGAACGTTGTTGGGGAAGGGAGGATTTGGGGTGTAAAATCGGGAATGTGGTGTAAAACTGACCTTTGGATGCAGCAGCAGGGTTTGGTTGCTCCTCAAGAGGAAGGAASCACTTTGCTGTTCTTCCCAAAGCTGGGAGCAGCAGAACTTTGACTCCCTGCAGCTTTTAACCCGTGCTTAAAAACCCCAATCCCAATCCCAAAGTCCGGCGCTGGGATGGGAGCTCACAGAGCCGAGGGCTGCACGACTGGACAGGCTCCCACCCTTTCCAGGAGCGTGGCCTTGCGGTGTGGAAACGCTGGAAGGACATTCCTTGCTCCCTGGACGAGGTCTGGTGTTCGGGATGAGCATCTGGGATGGTGGGAAGGAGCTGCCACCAGCGGCTGGCAGAGGTTTCCGAGCACAGTCATGGAATCCTGGAATCGTTTGGGTCGGGAAAGATCGAGCCCAACTCTTCTCCCACCAAACCACGTCCCCAAGAGCCACTCCTTTAAATCCCTCCGGGGACGGTGACCAGCAAGTGTTGGAATGCAGCTGGATGGATCAGGCTTTGCACTGATCCCTCCGGATCCCCCTCTCCCACGGTCCTGCTCCTTGGAGATTCCTACAAACTGAGCGGGGCCTTGGAGTCCAAATCACGGATCCAGCAAGCCTTGGGAGACACGTGGAATAAAGCAAGCCCCTGGTTCCTGCTCGGGAAGGTAAAGGGATCCGAAAGGATGCAGAGGGAAGGCAAGGCAGCCCTCGGACACTGGCGTGGATCCTGTAGGAAAACATCGCCATTGTGGGGGAAGGAGGAGGAAAAATGTGGATGGAGAAGTAACTTGGGAAAAAAATGGTGTGTGTGGAAAATCCCTGGTTGTGAGGAGAAACAAGAGGAGCAGGAAGGTGTGCAGGGAGGTGGGAGGCTCCAGCCCTGCCCTCCAGTTCTTCTCTCCGGGGGAAAATGGAATGCTGGGATGGGGGAGGAACAGGGATGGAACACGAGGATGCTGGAAAATCGCCCTTCAGCTGGCAGCTCCTCAGCTCCGTCACCCCAAACGTGAAACCCCAAAAAGCCCCCTCAGACACCCCCAGTCCCCATGAGACTTCACAGCTTTCCCAGAGCTGTCCCTGAGCTTCCCTGGAGCCTCTCCAAAGCCTCCTGGAAGGAAGAGGGGCCAGAATCCGAAGTCCCGGCTCGGCGATTCCCTAAAGCCGGCTCTTTGGGAAGTCCCAAGSTGAAGGAAGCAGCTGTAGGGCTGTGCTGCGTCAGGAAACTCCCAGCGGTGGGAATTCACGTCCAAATGGATCTTCCCGATTTCCCCGTTGCTGCAATGGGTGGAGAGGGAGGACCTTGCGCTGCYGGGGTGCTTATCTGGTGCTCCTTCATCCAAATATCCTGCCCTGGGGATGGATTCCAGCCCCAAATCCCAAAAAATGCGCTGGTTCTGGTAACGCAGAGTGGGCAGGGAGGGGCGGCCTGGTTCACACAACCATCGGAAGCCCAAGGGCTTCCCTGGGCTGTCTGTTCCCAAAGCTGGATCGGCTCCTCTGGTGCGGGAATGGGCTCCAAATCCTCTTTTAAACCTCACTGGGTCACTCCTGTCATCTTAACAACCSGTCCCAGCCTCTGTTCCCACTCCCACATCCCTCTGGATGTGTTTGTACCCTCAGGAAGCTGTTCCCGGTCGTAACAGGCCCCTCATCCCTTCAGCAGGGGAAGGGGCAGAGAGGATTCATTTGGAATAATTAATTTCATGAGGAGAGCRTTTTACCGATGGACAGAAAGACGAGCTTTCTGCTTGTGCTGGGGCTCCAAGCTGGGAAAATTACGGAAAAATTGCAGAGCTCGCTCTTCCCTCAGTTTTTCCTCGTGGAGATCTGACAGGACTCATTTCAGGACCGTGACCCCCTTCCCTAAGGGAACTTGGTGGGATTTTTGGAAGCCAAATCTCACAGCCACAGGTCTCAGACGCGAATGTCTCGGAGGGGTTCGCTCTGCTCCTGCTCTCCGTGATTAATGTTCCTCCTCCGCTCCAGCGCGGAGTTGTGGGTCAGCCAGGGGTGCTCCCAGCAGGATCCAGGATTTCCTCAGCCAGGAAGGGTTTGCAGATGTCTCAGCTCATCCCTCACCTTTCCAGGGGTTGGTTGGGTGTTACCTGCCCTGCCCTTGGGAAGAAACACCTCTGGGAGCTTCCCTGTGGGCACACCCAGCTCCAAGGGGAGGTTTTCCCTGTCCAGGGGCTTTCTCCTGCTGCGTGTTCACCTCTGTCCCTCCACACGACCCCARCTCCACCAAACCCACCCGCTCAAGCTCCTCTTTCACAGGCAAAGCTCGAAAACCTCCAACTTTTTCCATCCTGTTGCATCCCCAAGCTCCTGGAATGCCCCTGCTGTGTCCCACCCCATCCCTGCKCAGRGCAYRRAACCCTCCAAGTTTTTCCATCTGAACCTTGTGCCCTTATGTCCTCCTGTGTTCCCAACATCCTGGAATGTCTCTGCCGTGTCCCACCCCGTCTGTGCTCAACCCCTCAACCCCTCCAAGTTTTTCCACTCAGTTCTGTGCCCTGTTGCATCCCCAAGCTCCTGGACCCTCTTGCTCTGTCCCACTCTATCCGTGCTCAACCCCTCCACCTCTCCAAGTTTTTCCACCCGGTTCCATGCCCAGTTGCATCCCCAATCTCCTGGACCCCCCTGCTGCATCCCACCCCATCCCTGCTCCATGCACAAACCCCTCCAAGTTTTCCCACCCAGTTCTGTGCCCTGTTGCATCCCCAATCTCCCGGAACGCCCCTGCTGTGTCCCACCCCATCCCTGCTCAGGGCACAGAACCCTCCAAGTTTTTCCACCCAGACCTGTGCCCTGTTGCGTTCCCAATCTCCAGGGATTGGGATTCCCAATCCCCTGCTGTGTCCCACCCCGTCCCTGCTCAGTTCACAAACCCCTCCAAGTTTTTCCACCCACACCTGTGCCCTTTTACATCCCCAATCTCCTGGACCCCCCTGCTGTGTCCCACCCCATCCGTGCTCGACCCTTCCGAGTTTTTCCCCCCGGTTCTGCGCCCAGTTCCACCCCCAATCTCCCGGAGCCCCGTGCCGCGTCCCAGCCCACCCGAGCCGGGTGCGGGGCTGCTGCCGCGCGCGCGGGTCGGTGTCTCCCGCGGGGACAGGCAGCGCTGYAATGTCTGCGGCGTCTGTCTGCTTTTCCTGCCTGTCTCGTTCCTACAAAACCACACGTTCCCCCCTTCCCCGGCAGCGCCGCGTTTATGGATCCGCGGAAGGAGCCGCGAGCGGCAGCAGTGGCCGCTTGGCCTGGCTCCAGGGGGGACCCTCAGCCGCCTCGTTCGCGGGGGCCGCGGGCAGGGGAGGGGGGTCCCGGGGCCGCGCCGAGCTCTCCTTTCTACCCCATTAACTTTACGGTTTGACAACTTCGCGGGCCGGGGAACTCCTGCAGCACCGCCCGGGGCCTCCTCTCCTGGGCTGCGGGTGACCTCGTGTCCCTGTGCCGTGGGTTTTCTGGGGCTCCAGGTGTCCCTGGGTGTCCCTGGGTGTCCCTGCTCCTCCGGGGGACTGTCCGGCCGCGGTCTCACGCGCCACGAGCGGCCCGGACGAAGGAAAAACCAGGCTCGTGGCAAAGTTACTTAAAATTAATTAGCTCTCCAAGAGCACGAGAGGACCCGGTGCCCTCTTCCCGCTGCTCGGCACAGACTGAATTAAAGGCTCTGTTTTGCTTTGCCGTAAGGAAAATGACTCCGAGGCGCCCGGGGAGAGGCGAAGGGCTGGAAACAGGACTTTTATAACCCTCCCTCTGTTTGTAAGGGTGGCTGAACCTTCCAGAGTTTCCACGAGCTCCTCGCACAGCCCCGACCCGGGCTGGCTGGGGCCTTGTGCCTCGGCAGGTGAGGCAGGGATGGAGCAGGAGCCTCCGGGAGGGAGGAGGGAGAGCGGTGAAGCACAAACACCCRGAGCCGGAGAGCCTCGGGATGAGCCCAGAAGCAATAGCTGGGAAAAAGGTTATGAATGCTCACGCTCCAGTGCTCTGCAAAGCTGGGGTTAGCAGGGGGAAGGACAACCCTTCCCTCCTGGACACGCTGGCCGCCTGCTTGGCGCTCCTCTCCGCCGGCCCGAGCCGCTCCTGAAGGCGAGGGAGACCCAACTTGATTAAATTCCTCGCTCGGAGCCCGGCGTGGGGATCCCTGCAGCTCCAGCAGAAGCTGGATTACGGATGAGGCAACGCATCCGTCGCTGCCCGGGGTCTGGATCCGGCCCTGGGCTGGCGGAGGCAGGAAGCGATGAGCCGCAGCTCCGAGGCTGGCGTTGTCCTTGGTGGGATGTCCATCCCCGAGGCAGCCAAGGATGCAGCCCTGGCACACTGACCTAGATCGAGCTCGCAGAGCCCATCAGCAGCTCGGGCTCATCCCACACCTCCAGGAAATAGGGAAAACCCGGGAGTTTAACTGGAAAAGTGCCTCTCGTCTGGTGCTCAGCAACGAAGGTATAAAGACACCTCTCCAGAAACCTCCCCACGTTCCTCCGCAGCCCAAAGGCTGTATCCCGGAGGAATTACTTCGGGAACAGGGACAGGGCATTGGTTTGGCTGCAGAGGGGCTGCTCCGTGGGATGGGAGCGGGRTCACGGCASGGAACGCCGAAGGGGAGGGCRAGRAGGAGAAYGCGGGCGGCGTCCGACAGAGGAGCCTTTGTTTGGAGCCACCATAAACACGGAGAAGAGGATCCTTCCTGCAGCAAGAGCAAATGTCAGGGTYGGGTCCTTCCTTGAGCTGAGTCAGATGAGATTAGATAAGAACAGGTCCACGCAGTGCCAGACCCGCACCCGGCGCTGCCCAGAGCCGCGGGATTAATTCCCGCCTTTCCCAACCCGCCGCGGGGTGTGGGAGTCGTCTCCTCTCCCGGTGGGAAGCCCATCAGGAGCTTTGTTCTCCATGCCCTGCCAAAGGTGGGATCCCCCAGCCTTCCCGAGGGTCAGCAGGGAGCAGAACCCACGGTGGGAATCACCCCCTGGCACAGCACAATTCCCCTCGGGAAGGTTCAGAGGCAGCAGATGCAACGTGGGGCACAACCCCCTGCAGTTACAAACGGATCCTGTTTTCCCTTTCCTCCCGAGGGAGATCAAAGGGGCGTTTGATGAAACCCCAGCTCGGGGCCAGCTCTTTTGATGCCATAAATTGACTCCCCTCCAACCCAGCGCAGGTGAGGCTCCGGCTTTATCTACTCCACCAAAACCCGGCGCGGCACGAGGGGTTCCAAACCCGGGGAACCCGGAGAGGCGGGATTGTCGTTCCAGCAAACCGCCGGGAGCCGCCAGAACGTTTGGAGCGAGGCGTGATTTGGGATAGAAAAGGTCACGGGTGCCATAAGAACGGGAGCGTGGGGCTGGATTCGTGCACCAGAAAGCCAACAAAGGCACGGGGGGCTCGGAAAAATGCGCTGGATCCCCTCAGGCCTTGGAAAGCAGCCCCCGCTCAGCCACAGCTCCCGGCTGGTTGGGCACGAAATGCCCACGAGGTGAATTTAGTGGGAATTCTTCACCCTGCTCCAGAGCGGAGCAGGCTCCTGATGAAAGCTCGACCCTCCCTCCGTGTTTACCGGAGCCGGGGTTGGAAGCGGCGATCCCTGGCTTTGGGCTCACCCTTGGCAGACCCCTGGTGCCTCCGCCCCGAGGGGCTCATCTGGGCCGCGGGGATTTGGTGGGGTTGGGGTGGGGTTGGGGTGGGTTGGGGTGGGGTTGGGGTGGGTTTGGGGTGGGTTTGGGGTCTTGGCAGACTCTGCTGATGAATTCCCAGCCCTACGTGAGCAGCGGCCTCTTTGCTGCCAGCAGGGACAGGGATGCCCTTCCCTGCGGATGCAGCACATCCCCGGGCTTTGGGCGCCCTGGCTTCGTGGACAAGCAGCTTGGGAATTCCCAACCCTGTGCAGGGAGGCTGAACCGCCCTGGAGTCGGGATTTGGGTTGGGGTCAGGGTTTGGGGTGCCAGGCAAGGCTGAGCACCCCCAGTTTCCCTGCCCTGGCGCTGGGGCAGCCTCAGCTCTGCTGGGAGCACTGGGCCTTGCTGGGATCAGCCCACATGGATCCAGCATCCCAGAGGGACTGGGCACCGGTGCCACGTGGATCCAGCATCCCAGAGGGACTGGGCACCGGTGCCACGTGGATCCAGCATTCCAGAGGGACTGGGCACTGGTGCCACGTGGATCCAGCATTCCAGAGGGACTGTGCACTGGTGCCACGTGGATCCAGCATCCCAGAGGGACTGGGCACTGGTGCCATGCGGATCCAGCATTCCAGAGGGACTGGGAAGCAGCCTCATTTCCAGCAGGCCGTGCCCTGCCCCGCTCCCCATTGAACCCTCACACGGGTGAGGTTCAGTCATGCAGCAAATTAAACCTGGAGAAGGATGTTCCCGGTTTTTCCACGTTAATTGGGTCACCCCATCCTGGGTGGCTCCGTGGTGGAACCACCMCCGGCCTGGGGAYGCTGCCACCCCCCAGCCCTGCTGGGCAATCCCAGGACAACCCCACTCCAGCAGGCCCTGGGGTGGGAGGGAAAAAGTTGGGACATTCATTCCRAAGGATAACCCCCAGATGTTTTAGAGTTTATTTTTGTTATCACGAGGAATTTTATCGCTTGGTGTCTGCCTTTGGTGCTCAGGGCGGGTCCTGCTGGCACTCTGCAGCCAGCACCACTTTTTTTTGGGAAAGGGATCCCCTGGAGCTGCAGCTTGAATGGAAATCCAGGTTGGGTTCGACGATCTCGAAGGTTTTTCCGACCTAATTGGTTCCGTGATTCTGTGGAATTCAAAAGGACAAGCACACGCTTCTCCCGACAGAGCCCAGAGAACATTCCAGGGCCCAAAGGGGCTCCAGGAGGGCTGGAGAGGGACTTGGGATAAGGGATGGAGGGACAGGACACAGRGAATGGCTTCACATTAACAGAGATTAAGATTAGGTTGGATATTGGGAAGGAATTCCTGCCTGKGAGGGTGGGGAGGCSCTGGCACAGATTCCCAGAGAAGCTGTGGCTGCCCCATCCCTGGAAGTGTCCAAGGGCAGGTTGGACAGGGCTTGRAGCAGCCTGRGATGGTGGGAGGTGTCCCTGTCCGTGGGGGATGTCTCTGTTCCATGTTTGTAATTCCAGAGGGGAGTTTAAGACCAGCTTCGCGTYCAAGGGCCCAAAGCTCAGAGCGGGCTTTGGTCTGCAAAGAACCTTTGGGAGCAGCCCTTGGACCGGGACCTGGGACGGTTCTTGCTCCTTCCAGAGGAATCCCAGCCCCACGGACCGGTTTGGGCTGGGAAGGGCCTTCGGGATCATCCGGTCCGTGAGCAGGACACCTCCACCAGGCCAGGCTGAATGTTTGGCACAGGCTCATTCCCAGCACATCCTCATTCCTGCTCTCCCTTCCCGAACTTCGCACCGGCCACAGAAGGAAGGGATCGTTTGAAGGAAACCCCCCTAGGGAGGGGCGGKGCCGTTCCTTGGTGTGCCTCGGAATTCCAGCCTGGAAGTGCAGCGAGTCCAGGCCCCATCCCTGTGAGCTCCTGCTGGGACAGAGAGGGAAAAGGAGCCCTGGGAATGGCGGGCACGGGAAGGTGCCAGGAGCAGCACCCGCCCCGAGCCCCTCTGCGGCCGGAACACGCACCCAGCTCCCAGTGCCAATCCCGTTTTTCCGTTCTCCCGGGGACATGGCGCCCTGTTCCCGGCGCTGTTTGCACTGGCACGGCTCCACGCGCGGATCAGCGGGAACACGATTCCCGGCCCTTCCGTGTCTCACCTGTTTGGGCATCGTTTGGGATTAATCCGCGGTTCATAACCTGGGGAATGAAAGGGCACCTTTGTGCCTGCTCCGCTCCCAGAGCAGCCCCTGGGGACACGGCTCCCRGAGCAGAGGGAGCCCGACGGGAATTCCGGCCCCTGCAGCCCTCGGGAGATGCTCCTGGCTGGGTCTGTCTCTGGTTTGTGGGGTTTGGTGTGGGGTTCGTTCCCACAGTTCATTCCCAAAAGCCTCGGTGAGGATTAAAAGCACCGAGGGAACTTTGACTTTCGTTTTTTGGCCAATCCTACACAAAATCCTACACAGCTCTGCCACGGGAGCTCCTGTGTGAGGGAAAGCGGGAAAAGAGTTCGGAAATAGGAATTTCTGAACGGGATGGATTTGTTTTCTGTAGGACCAGGTACTTAGGAAAGGCACAACACCTTGAAATGCTCGTGGAAGCCTGGAAKGGTTTSGATTGGGAGRGATCTTAAAGCTCATCCCATTCCAACCCCAACCCCTTCCACTATCCCMGGTTGCTCCAAGCCCCCTCCAACCYGGCCTTGGACACTTCCAGGGATGGGGCAGCCMCAGCTTCTCTGGGAATCTGTGCCAGGGCCTCCYCACCCTCCCAGGGAAGGATTCATTCCTTATATTCCTTCCTGCTTCGTTTTAATTTTCCTGACATGGATTAGCAGAATGGTGTAAGAAAATCAGGATTTCCAGCCTGGAAACATTCTCCTTGATGTTTGGGACGCTGCAGTTATGTGGGAATGATGATTTCCAGCCTGGAAACACTTCCCTTGTTCCTTGGGACACTGAGTGTCCGTCGGAGCCGCAGGACATCCATCTCTTGCACAGGTAATTAAGTTCTTGGCAGAGCAGCCTCTCTCCTCCAATATTTTCCTCATCATCCTGATTTTTGGGAAGTTTTCCTAGTGTGGGAATGATCCCTCCAGGGAAAGAGAAGAAAAAGAAGGATGTGAGAACGGACACGGGCCAAAATAATCAGGAATAAGAAAATAGGAATAAATATCATCGGAGGTGAGGAGAGCTCCCAGGTGCCTGCAAACGAGGGATGAAGGAGCTATCCTGGAGTTTAGCRGGAATTCTGCTTTACATCTCCAGGATGCTTCCAATCCACGGCATCCCTGGAAAGAACAAACCCAATTTTTAGGTGGGATAAGKCATAAACCAGGAGAAGAAACCTGAGAGGAGTGGGAGCAGACATCCATCCTTCCTCCCCTCGGGAATCCCATTGGGAAAGGCTGGGCAGAAGGAATAATTAACACTGGGAATGAGAGGAAAATGAACAATTCCTGAGGAGAGGAAGGAGAAGGGAGAAGGTGACCTGGAGCTGCTGAACCCTTTCCTCGCCCTGGGATATCAACATTCCAAGGAGGAGAAAGCCACGAGGATGAAACAGCGGTGACAAAACTGAGGAAAACGCTGGGATTTGCTCACCCAGCTCCCTTCCCTCTCCGGCTTCCCGGGATAAGAGCAGCCACGAGGAGCCCTCAATGCCGGGCTGGGATTCCTCCGTTATTCCCTCGGACCACAGGGCTGGGAGAGCACGGGGAGTAATTAATTGTGACTTCCAGAAGCTGGATTAAATTGGATAGAAAGGGGGGAAAATAGGATTAGGAATGGAGTTTAGCCAAGAGCAAACAGAATTAAAGCTCTCCGAGGGCGGCTCAGCGCGGCTCGCGGGATGAGGGGAGACGGCTCGGGATGCTTCTGGGAGCAGGCAGGGATTGGGATCCGCGACTGGACGGGGAGAACTCAACAATAAAATATTTTTTTGGTGGGTACTGTCGGATTTTTGGCTGCTCTGCTCCGCCCGGAGCTTCCAGGGATTAATTCGGGAACAATTACGCGGAAAAAGCGGGAGTCTCCCGAAAGCCCGGCCCCCGGGAAAGCGCGCGGGGCTTTCAGCACATGCCCCGGAATCTCATTAGGATGGGATTACGCCTGTCACAAACCATCAGGAACGGAAGGATCCCGAGCAGGAAAAGCGGCTCCTCTCCCTGAAATCCTCCTCACGGAGCCTGGAGTCACGCTCGGGGCTTTCGTTTCCGCGTCTTCCGTGGTGAAAATTCCTGGGATTCCGCTGGTGACAGTTCCCGTCCACTGCCAGGGCTTGGAAGTATTGGGCCTAGGGCTGGCTTAGCCCGGTGTTCCCACAGGGAATAAGGAGCCAGTGCCGTGGCTTCGGTCTGGGAATGGGTTTGAGCTCCCTGACACCGCTGCTGAAATCCCGAGCTCGTTTCCTGTCCCTCCACTCGATTCCAGTGGAAATCCTGTGGAATAAGCTGGAGCAGGTCCTGCTCTTCCCTTGCCATTGTCACCCAAAGGTGCCCAAACCCGGATTTCCTCAGGAAAACACAAAATTCCAGCCTTGGCAGGAGGATTTTCAGCTTCACCCACCAAGGACTTTGGCCAACATCAACTGCTGAGCATGGAGCTTTATATCCCGCTTTCCCTGCCTTCATATCCCACTTTTCCTGCCTTTATATTCCTCTCTCCAAGCCTTCATATCCCTCTTTTTCTGCCTTTATATCCCTCTTTCCCTGCCTTTACATCCCCCTTTCCCTGCCTTCATATCCCTCTCTCCTTGCCTTTTTTAACACCACATCCATGGAAGTTCACAGCCAGGGGGTTCCCAGTGTGTCCAGCGAGCGCCGAATTCCCACTCCATGTGGGAATCCGATTCCTGCAGCTCCCGGGAGCCTCCCACAAACAGGAATTTCGGYTGTTTTCCCTGGGCTTTCCATGGCTGCCGGCACCGGTTCGTGCCCTTGTTCAGAGGGAGATGCTCCACAAATGCTTTCCTCAGTCTGAGGGAATACAGAATATTCCTGGGAAACCTCAGGGATTGGCTGGAGGAGCAGGACCATGTCCCAGGTCCGTGTGGGGGGTGGGCACAGCCACTGCCGTGATTTCCCGTTTCCCGGGAATTCAGGGATGTCCTACACAGCAGGGATATCCTACACAGCAGGGATATCTTACACAGCAGGGATGCCCAGGAATCTGCTGGATGGACCAAACCCTCCCCTGTGCTCCAAGAAATTTTCACCCTGGAATTAAAACCCGGCCTCGACCGAGCGTGGCAGCGCAGCTTTCCCGAATCCACCGATTTTCCCGCGTGTCCCGGCGCGCAGGAGCTGTTCCCGGGAGCAAACAGTGCCGAGGGCAGCGGGCTCATCCTCGAATCCCAGCGTTTTGGGAGCACAGCCCGGCACAGGACTCACCCCTTTTAGGGAAGGGGAGGGTGTTCATCTGACTTTTAATTGTGTGGGGCTGTTGTCTCGTTCCCGCCGGGCCGTTTGGATCCCTGTCACTTTTCCTCGCTCTTCCCAGCCTTCTGCCTCCCGCTCGGAAGGTAACRGGATCCCTGCTCGGCCGCGCATTCCTTTCCAATAAGGTCTTGCGCTCGGGTCGTGCCTGCGAGGTGCGTTCCGAGGCAGCTGCCGCGCGCCAGGGCCCTGCYGAGGAGCAGAAAATCCAATCCGGCCTGGAATGCGCGGGAGCAGCCGGACATCTGCGCCCGGMCAGGGGCTGCCCTGCCGGCCCTTCCCCTGGGAGCCTTTCCCGGTGGGATGGTGCTCCAGTGAGGGGGGGGTCTGCCTGGGGTCAGGCAGGAGGGCAGATCCAGGATTTTGGGAGTTCTCCTGGGATGAGAGGTGTYGGCAGGGACCTGGCTCACCTGGGCAGTGCTGGTGCGATGGACATGGATTCGTGGAATCACAGAGAGGTTTGRGTTGGAAAGGACCTTAAAGCTCATCCCATTCCACCCCTGCCATGGACAGGGACACCTTCCACCATCCCAGGTTGCTCCAAGCCCCRTCCAACCTGGCCTTGGACACTTCCAGGGATGGGGCAGCCACAGCTTCTCTGGGAAATCCATTCCAGTCCCTCCCCACCCTCACAGGGAGGAATTCCTTCCCAAAATCCCACCTAWCCCTGCCCTCTGGCAGTGGGAAGCCATTCCCTGTGTCCTGTCCCTCCATCCCTTGTCCCAAGTCCCTCTCCAGCTCTCCTGGAGCCCCTTTAGGCCCTGGAAGGGGCTCTGAGGTCTCCCTGGAGACTTCTCTTCTCCAAGTGAACATTCCCAGCTCTCCCAGCCTGGCTCCAGAGCAGAGGGGCTCCAACCCTCGGAGCATCCTCTGGAATTGCTCCAACACATCCATGTCCTTCCCGTGCTGGGGACACGTGGGTGRCTGTGCAAGCCCAGTGAGGATGAGACTCCCAAATTTTTGCCCGGTGGATCCAGGATCCAGGCTGCTCCCAGCTTTGTGTCCAGAGCCCCATCCCAGCCTGGTGCCATCCCTGGCTCCACCATCCCYCGGCACCGTGACCGACGCTGCACGAGGACCCAGCTGGGCTGAGCCGGGATCGGGAATTCCAGCAGCTCTTTCGGGATTCAGCTGTTGGGGACCCGCCTGCTCGTCCGTTCCAGCTTTCCCTAACGATTTTCAGAGCCATAAATCCTCAGGATGCTCCTGGAGCTCCGCACGGATGATCCACAGCGACTCTGCTTGGCTGTTTGGCTTCTCCCCGGGTGAATATTCCAACCTTGGGGATCTCAGTGGATTTTTCCCTSCTGACCTTGATGTTGGCACCCTGTCCTTCAGCTCCTACGAGGATTTTTTTCCACCCAGAACATTTTGATTATTTTYTTTCGGAGCCAACCTGTGCCGACCTTCGGCCTTGGCCTTTCCCCTCCCTCATCCCGATGCGGYGGAATTTTGGGAGAGGGAKTGGGGGGGGTCAGGGCAGGGGAGASGCTCATCAGGGAGCGTTTAATGAATGACCTTGCCGCGGGGGGGGAGCGCAGGGCTCGTCCTCCCCTGGGCTGTGCCGTGAGCCCTCCCGCCCTCATTAACGCCGCTAATGAGCCTGAACTCTGAACCCCGGCAAGCATGGGATGTGCCCCTCTCCGGGCTCATCCAGAGGGATCTGCCCGGGGAAGGATGGAAGGATGGATGGATGGATGGATGGACGGGGTTATCTCCCTGGCTGGAGCCTGCCATTTCCATCCTGGCTGTGTTTGCCGGGATAACACAGCCCAGCTGGAGGAGCAGGGAAAAGCGGCTGGGCTGGGAATTGGCCACTTCCAGAGCCGCTCCAGCCTCTGCCAGGAACCGGGAGATAG
Organism: Amblyornis subalaris; assembly: GCA_018881555.1. Lineage (NCBI taxonomy): Eukaryota > Metazoa > Chordata > Aves > Passeriformes > Ptilonorhynchidae > Amblyornis > Amblyornis subalaris. The sequence goes on from JACAXG010000028.1 coordinate 1,868,214, forward strand.
CCCCCGTTAACCCTTTCAGCACCTGGCACTCCTCCTTGGAGATGGCCCAGGAGAAGTTTGGGAATGAGTTGCCCTGGGGATGCACAATCCTTTGGTAGCCTGAGCTCCGGGCTACCGAATCCGTGGGAGTGGGAACGAGAGGGGCACGGGAAATTGGGAATGGAGTCAAGGTGGTGTTCAGGTTTGCCTTCATATCCCTGATATGGATGCTCTGATTCCCAAAAGGAATTTTGTTCTTTCTGGTCCTCACAAATCCCTGCGGTTTCCTTAAATCCTGATTTTCAGGATTTCCAAAGAGATTCATTTCCRAACAGCTCGAAATGCTGGGTTTGTGTGATAAGTAAAATAATWAATAAATGATCTCCTTGTTTTTCCAGGAAAGGGGATTTTCCTCAGTGCCCATCAACCTATGTAGGCATTCCCAAGGATACAAATTCTATAGGAATGAYCTGTGCCTGCCTTCTGCCCTTGGAATTGCAAGCTGCAGGCACCAGTAGGAGCAAGCAGGGAATTACTTGGGGATGCTGCGGATTCTCCCYCACTCAAAGACTTCAACCCGAGGAGTTTTTCCCAAAAATCTGCTCCGGCTCACCCAGGGCTCCTGAGCTGGGTGTGGAGAGGAATGTCCTGTATTCCCTGGGAAGTCTGATGTGGGATCATGATGGCTCTGTCCGGCTGGCTGAGAGCGACATCCCAAGTGGCTTTTCCTTCCCTTTCATGTAGGAATATTCTCCGGGAAGGCTGAAAAGGAGGCTCAGGGCCGGAGGAACAGGCTGGGAATGGCTCAGGGGGGAAATCAAAGGGGAGATGTCTCTGTTCCCAACCCAGCTGCAACTTCCTGCTCCGGCCCCGAAACACCCWGGGAGGAGGGACCCGGGGCCTTGGCCTTGCCTCGCTTCCCCATAATCGGTGAATGATGGAATTGTGGGGCAAGGGAAAGGCGGAATTCCCAGGGATTATCCTCCCGGGGCGAGCACAAAGGCAGTGTCTGTGTGCTGCCCCTCGGAGCCCGACGGGCAGGGAAGGAGAGGGCTTTCCTCACCATAAACAGCACTGGGATGGGATGGGATGGGATGGGATGGGATGGGATGGGATGGGATGACGTCCTGCCCGTCCGGGATCACGCCTCGGAATGCCACGGGAGTGCTCTGGACCCCATCCAGGGTCAACAGCCCCGCTCCCATCGGGGTTTTATTCCCGCAGTTCCCCTTTTTTGCTCCCCCCGGCTTTGCGGTGCCGCGGAGCTCTTCCTCCCCTCGGGGTTTTGGACGTGCCTGGCGCGGCTCGGACCGCAACGGGACAAACGAGGAATCCAATTAAACCAGGATAACGAAGATATCACATAAAAACCTCCTTTGATTGGGGGTGGGGAAGGCAAGGAGAGGGCCCAGCCCTGGGGGTTGTTGGGACGAGCGGCTCCGGGGACGTGGCTGGGTTGTGCCGTGGGGAGAACAATGGTGACATTTCAGGGCGAGTTTCCCAACAATCCCCTGGCGTTCCGGGAGGGAAATTCCTTATCTTTCAAGAGCCGAATTGTTCAGGTGCAGTGGCCGCGGTGCCGATCGTTTCCGTCGGATTGGCTTCGGCGGTGGAGGGAAAAAGCTTTGGGATTTGGCCTTTCAAACCCGCCGTCTGTGCCAGGGGACAGGTGGCTCACCTGGATTCCACGGGCTTAAGGAATTTTCCCAAGGTCTGATCCTATCCAATCCTCTAATTAATGATCGGGATAACCTAATCAAGTGCATGTTGAATAAATTTAGGAGGTGATCCCTGTGCTGGAGGAACTGAGCACGAGTTGGAAATCCAACGCTGAGTGACCCCAAAATGGGATTATTGAGACACAATAATCCAGGTATAGTCCAGGAATYGCAGGAATAACCCACGGGCGCTTGGGAAGGATGGAAAACACCCGGACAGGCGGGGGGGGGCTCCAGCAAACAGCCTGGGTTGGGTGTGAATCAGGAGGGTTTGGACTCGGGAAAAGGGGATTGGGAAAGCAGAGGAGAGCAGCCTTCAAACCACTGCTGCAAAAAAAAGGCAGGGAATGCTCAGTTCTCCACAGGCTGGAGAAGGGAGGGCTTGGATTCCAGAGGAAAAGGCTCAGGCTGAATTTTGCTGSGAGCTGCCGAAGGGGAGCAGAGGGAAGAACTGTCCCAGATCCCCTTTGGAAGTTTCCCTGCTTGGGGAGCAGAAGGGAAGGGACAGAAGGGACCCACTCAGCCCTTCCCTGCTSCCAGGGCCGATTCCTTGGGAGCACCATCCCCTATTCCATGGGCAGGGAGCGGTGGGAGAGTCCCCGCAGCCCTTGGGATTGAGGAGCTGCACCCGGAGGGCTGAGCAGAACCCTTGGCTCCTTTCCTTTGGGACAGGAACAGTTTCCTTTTGCTTTTGTCAATCCCCTCCTGCCCCAGGGATCCCAATCCCTGTGATYGTGTTCCCCAGGGAAAAGGGATCCCTGGAAGGAGCCATTCCCCTTTGCTTGCTGATCTCAATCCCCTTCTCCCAAATCCTCTTAACCCCGGGGGTTTATTCCCAGCCGCCCGCSTTGGGATCGAACCCCACGAGCAGGGAGCAAACCCGAGCAGAGGCTCAAATATTTACGGACAGGCTGGGAATTGGATCCCGGAGCTCTGCTTCGTGCCCCACCTTTTGTCCGGCTGGGCATTGTGGTTTTGGGGCGTTTTGGGGCCCCCTGAGGGGCCGTGCCCGGCCGATCGGGGCTGCGGCGGCACAAATCTCCTTCTCCGTTTCCTGGCTCGGCAGCAGGGGAGGAGATGATGTGATGTGATAGGGAAAATTATCCCCTCGGAGGTGAATGTCCTCATAAAAGGCTTTTGCAGGCCTGGTCGGGTGATATCCCTGAGAAGGGGACGCGCGTTCGGAGCCCTTTATGGAAGGGAATTCTCAGCCCCGGCGGGACAAAAGGTGATCCGAGCTGCGGGACACACACACACACACACACACAGAGGTCAGGGATGCAGAACTGCTGCTTTTCCCTGGCTGGAAGGAGAGGAAAAAACAAGGAAAACCAGCAAAATGCCCCAGGGTTGGGGTTTGGCTCCAAACGGGGAGCGGGGTTTTCCCGGCTGGTTGAAATTTGGGGGGATGAGCTCGTCCCGAAAAAAGAGGAAATGATCTCAAAAGCTTCATGGGGAGATTTGGGGAAACAGGATCAGGTTCCATAAACCTGCAGAAGGGAAAATGGGAATCTTTCAGGGAGACTTTCTCCCAGACGTCTCTCCATTCTCTCATTGTTTGGGTTTTTTTTTTCAGGAGGTTTTGAAAGGAATTTTTAAAAAGTGTGAAAAAAAACCCATCCCAAATTTCCCAGGTTTGCTTGGAATGATGCAAAATTGTGAGACCTTTTGGGGATTGTCCTCTCTGTGCCCAGGAGCTGGTGGGACACGATGCCAGAGCTTTTCCTGGGAGATGTGAGCACGGAAGGAAAAACGAGGATGTGTCCCTCTCCCAGCCCGGGGGATTTTGGGGAAGGAGGAGGGCAAAGAGGAGCAGCAGCTCCGTGTTTGTTCCTCAAACCCCCCAGCAAAGCTTGGGATTCGTTCCCGCTCCTTGGGAAGGCCGGAGGGGAGCACACTGCGCTTCCCAAAAGTGTGTTTCCAATTAAAAGGAAGCAAAAGCTCCAAAACTCTTGGCGGGTTAAGCATTCCAGTGAAAAACGTTTAAGCTGCTCTTCCCTTGCAAAGCTCCCGACGGTTTCTGTGTGCGAGCGCAGGCAGGTGGTTCCTGTTCCCATTAAAAATGAGTAATTCCGGCTCCCCCGGGATTCCTTCAGAGACAAATCCGGGCAGACCTGGAAGTCCAATGCGCCTTTTAAACCGTAAGTGCTTCCCCTCCGCGTCCCACAGGTCTCCTTTTCCGAGCGTTTCGGGGGAGCTCTCGGCCGGCGGATCGGGATCGTCTCGCTGTGCGCGGGGAGGGGAAAAGCTGCGGCCATAAATTAAGAGATTCCCCGTTCCCTGCAGCCTTCAGGGAAATCCAGCCCGGAGCTCCTGGTGGGGGGTGAGYGGGGATGGTCAGTTCTGGCCATTTTTTTCCCATTTTCCTGGTTTTTTCATGTGGTGGGACAACATCACCAGGAGAGGTGGGAGGCAGAGGTGGGAAGGGACACAGTTGGCCTTCCCTTGTGCCACTCCCAACTTCCAGTCATTGTCCCAGCCATTCCAAGGGGGATCCCTGCTTCCTTTACTGAWTCMCCCCCACCAAATCCCCTTCCCAGCTGGTTTCCCTCAATGCCTGGATGTGCTCAGGCTGCAGAATTCCCAGTTCCTTGCCCAGTGTGAGGTGGGCGTGTGACTCAAAGCGGGAGTGTGGGGACAGTCAGTTCTGGCCAGTTTTTGTCCCATTTTCCCAGTTTCTTCATCCTGGTGGGACAACATCGCCAGGAGAGGTGGGAGGCAGGAGTRGGAAGGGACAAACTTGGCCTTGCTTTGTCCTGCTCACCTTGTGCCACTCCCAACTTCCAGTCGCTGTCCCAACCATTCCAAGCGGGATCCCTGCTTCCTTTGCTGATTCCCCCCCACCAAATCCCCTTCCCAGCTGGTTTCCCTCAACGCCTGGATGTGCTCAGGCTGCWGAATTCCCACTTCCTTGCCCAGCACGAGGTGGGCCCGCGAGGACCGGGGGCCGTTCCTCAGCTTTCCTGTCGCTCTGGGAACACCTGAMATCCTCGGGAGGAACCGCGACTCCCCCGGCGGAGCCGTTCGGAGATTCCCATCCCCTGCGGCTCCAGCTTCTCCCCGGTGCACAAAGGAGGGAAAAAAACCCCGGGATCATATTTTAGCAGAAGGCCCGAGGGCCGCGGCCGAACCCGATCCCGGGGGGGAATCAAAGGAGCGGCACATGCGGAGATCCCGGAGCGAACACTGGGGCGTTCAATCCCGCCCGGTCAGCAGGTTTTGAACGGATTCCAGGAAAGCTTTTAAGCCCGGATAAATCCGGGGCTGTTGCATTTCCCGGGGATACTTTAGCTCCCGATGCCACGCTCCGCTTGTCACCCGCCCTCCCGGGGCCRTCATTGAAATCTTCCTCCCGGGAGGTGGGGGGGGGGAAGAACCCGACGAAATCCAGCGGGAAAAAAAGGGAGAGCCGAGCCCACAAAAATGCGATTTAGCGGCTGGAAAACGGCGAGGTGGGAGATGAAAGCCGGGAATGCAACGGGAGCTGTTTGCCCGAGGAGGACGGAACGAGCGGGGAGGCGCGGAGACTTCCCCCAGCAGGGAATTTCCAGCAGATTCTGTTGGCAGATTTTTAGGGCCGCTGGAAGCCACAAGACAGACTTGGGAACGGGGGTTGGAATCCTGGCTGGGAAAGGCAGGCCGTGCTCTGCAAGGTGGGAAGTGGAGGTGAAAGAGAAATCCAGCTGGGAGCCCTCACCTGGAGCTGGATAAGTTCAAGGAAAGCTTCCCAACAGAACTTTTGGGGAAAAATATGTCAGACTGGGTTCAGATTTATCCTCTCTGCTGGGTTTGGGTGAGTTCAACATTTTTTTGGGGAAAAATGCGTCAGATTGGGTTCAAAGTTAAAATCTCTGCCRGGTTTTGGAAGGGGAAGGTGCTTCCCGAAGGATTGGGATGAATCCATGCAATGTTATTCCCCTGAAGGAGAAAAGGGGCACCTCTCCCAGCTGGGAGGTGTTGGGCTGGTGAGGTCCAGAGGGAAGTGCAGAATTCCATAGGGATGGCAGGAGCAGCTCCAGACCCCGCCAGCCCCCCGGGAACACGGGAATTGGCACATTCCACCCCAAAACAGCCATGGCAGGAACATCTTCCCTTCTCCTTCTAGAATCCTCACTGCCACTTCTGATCCCTGGGGAGGAAAAGGAGAAGGACTGAGGTGCAGCATTCCCAAAGAACCCTCCCTCCCGGACAGCTGGAACAGTTCAGGGCCGCTCCAGCGTAAAAACAGGGAAACGAAATTTTCCCCTGGGATAACACCGAGCCTGCCTCATCCCACGGCCGCGGAGAGGGGCCTGCTGGGGAGCTCAGCAGAAACAGGCACAATCCGTCTCTCCGGGATCCAACGGAAAATTGGAATCCTTGTTTTCATCCCTGGGGTCGTGCCCCAGTGCCAGACTGGCCGGAGCAGCTGGGGGTTGGAGCCCSGAGCTTCCCGAGCGACGCCGGAATCCCTCGGGCTCCGATTATTTATTGGCACCATTTGCTGGGATAAAATCAGCTGCTTGGGGTAGATTCCCTGTTTTTTTTAGTGATTAACTCTCCCTGATATCCGTGTCTCCGAGGCAAAATCCTCCTCCCTGCTCCAGACAGGCCCGGATGCCTGCAGGGAAGAGCAGCAGGCCGCGCCCTGGGATGGGAGAGCGGGAAAAACGGGATTGCAATGAGGTCCTTCCTCTCTGCGAGTGAAAATGAGCCCAGGAAGTGTCTGCCAAGAGCCCCTGGAAGGGCTTTCCTTCTCCTTCTCCCCACAAACAGCAGGATGGGAACACTCGGTAGGGGAATCAGGACGGAAAAGCAGGGATGTGCTGCTCGGGATGGGACAAAGCAGCTTCAGAGTCATCCCTAAATGTCTGTGAGCRTCCTCAGAGGTGCTGGCATGCACAGSAGGGCCTGGATCCTCTGGGAATCACAAAATCATGGAATGGTTTTGTTRGGAGGGACATTAAAGCTCASCCAGTTCCAAACCCAACACCTCCCACTATCYCAGGGTGCTCCAAGCCCCGTCCRGCCTGGCCCTGGACACTTCCAGGGATGGGGCAGCAGCTGCCCTGGGACAAGGCAGAGACCTCAGAGGATCTCCTGTGCCTCCCAGGAGGATACAGAAGAACTGGGACTGAGTTCCAGGCTTTTTTGCTTCAGGAATGCAGGTCAGCTGGAGGCACAGGGGGATGGACCTCCCTCCTCGGGGTGGAGACGCCTTTTTTGGGGTGGCACATTCCCATCTAAGCCCTCGGGGCTGGATTTCCCCTTTCTCAGCCCAACACYCACCTCCAGCTCCAGACAGAGTCTCCGGGGTCACGAATTCCTGCCCGACCTCGAAATATTCGGAGCATGGAGACCCCGTGGTCCCGTTTTGCGCTGCTGGGTTTGCAGGCAGGGTGGGAAAAAAACCCCAATGAAACCCCAATATTCCCTCCCTGACCCCTCAATATCTCGGATTCAGGATTTCTCCCGTCCCAGTCGTGCAAAAAAGCAGAGGGATGGAGTGGAGAAATCCGGGAAAACTGCCTGTGGAAGGGCTGTTCGCTCCAATTAAGGACCCTAATTAAGTTAATGAGATTAATTTCCTCCGCCAAGTGTCTTGCAAGGGTCAGAATTCCAGGGTGAGGCCCTCGTTGCTGCGGGATTTCCATCCCCCTGTGGCATGATCAATAGTGTCAGTCAYCAATCAATTGCCCCATAAATAGGAATATTTCCCTAAATATGATGATTACACAGACAACAATAATATTTAGGAGTTGTGCTTCAAAATGCCCTAAAAAACGGGGAAAAATTTGTGCTCTTGGTTTTAGAGGCTGGGAAAGTGAGGAAGAGGAGGATGAAATCCAACGGCCAATCCAGAATCCAGAGGAGAGGCCATGAGGGCTGAATCTCCTGTTGTATATTCCCACAAAATCCAATCCCAAACTCCACACTGAGCTGAAGGAGGAATTTTGGGATCCTGCTCCAGCCTYCCCGCTGGACTGGCTTCATCTGGAGAAAAAAATTTTCTTTTCCGTGAAGCCCTTTTATTTTTTGATGGAAAACGCCAGTTCCATCCCAGTGAAACACGGAATAAATTCCTGATCACTTTGCCCCGTGATTAATCTTGGAAAAAGCCAGGAGAAGACTCCGAAAAAGCACTCGGAGCTCTTGTTCTGACATTTTTTTTCGGGATGTGCCGTTTCAATCCCCGTTTCAAGCTTCCCCTTAATCGTGTAGGYGCTTCCAAGGCATTTTCAAGAAATCAGGGAGAGGGATGGTTTCGATTGGATGGAAATATAGGAATGTAACATTTTATACGACCCRTTCCACTTCCAGTTTGGGATTCTCCAAAAGTTTAAAAAAAGATAAAACCTGGAGCCAGTGAGCCCCCAAATCCCCTTTTTCTTCCTGCAGCTCCTTYCAGGGTCTCCCTGCTCAACTTCCCTGGGTAAAATGTGGGCAATAATTCCATTTCCAATGGAAGGATTGGGATAATGATCCTCAGGGCCCCACGGGGTTTGGAGCGTGGAGAATCCCAAAGTCCAGCCCTTTTGTCGCTGCCYCTTCCCTGCCTCTTGTGCAGCTCCAAAGGGGTTTTTTCACGGTGTTCGTGTCCGTGCTCCGCTGTTTTCCCGGAGCCCAAGAACCCGCGGGGTGAAATCCGAGGGAACGCGCGGAGTTGTCTTTGGGAATCCATAGAAACGGCGCCGCTCCCGCGGGACAAAGATCACATAGTTTGGGGGATTATGCTGGAAAGGGCTTAACGAGACTCTGCTGGAAGCAGGAGGCAGCAGAGATGACAAACTGCCCCCTCCACCCCCAACATTCCCRCTCCATCCCGCACATCCAAGCGTTTTCACCGTTTCCCGTAAGTTTTGGCCTCCATCAGATCCAAGGGACTGCTCCATTCCATGTGCTCCTGGAAGGGGAGGCTGGATGGGTGCCTGTGCCTGCAGGATAAGTCTGATGGCCTSTTCCAGGCCTTGGGAATAACTCCTGGAGAATATGGCATTAGTGCTGGTCAACAATCCAAGGCTGCGTCCGGATAGATCCATCCAGATTCGAAATCCTGGGAAGCAGCACAAATACAAAGGGTTGGTTTAGATGGGATTTTGGGAAGGAATTCTTCCCTGTGAGGGTGGGGAGGCCCCGGCACAGGTTGCCCRGAGAAGCTGTGGATGCCTCATCCCTGGAAGTGTCCAAGTTTTCATGGAGGAAGAAACGGTAGAGGAAAAACTCGGAGCTCTTGACACGGAGCTTCCTGAACATCTCCATGATCAYCAGCCCCTTTCTGCCAACCAAGCAGGAAAACAAGGAAAATCAGGAATTTTCCCTGATTTCTTGGTCTGRTACCGTCAGTAACCATTAGACGGGAAAAGAAGCAGCAAACATTCCTTACCCTTTCCATTGTTTTCCACTTATTCCCCAGGGAATATTTTTGGAAGCCCAGGGGCACGGATTGCTATGAGTGACCTCTGGAAAAACGGGAGCCGTGTCCTGCTTTAGGTCCAACTCCAAGCAAACCCCAGCCCGAAAAAGCGGGAAAAGAGCTAAAAAAAAGTGCTGTGTGTGTGATTTCCCCGAATGCCACTGGGAAGGGCGGCAGGGAAACCAACATTCCTGTCTCCAGTGAGCATTCCACAGAAATCCGAGGGGGAACGACAGACAAAAACCCCAACACGCAAAACGCTTCAAACGGCTCCAGAATGTTGGGATTYGCTTTGCCGCCTCCCGGCCCAGCCATTCCCGAGCTCAGTACTGGGAGGTGCTGAGCAGCTCCGTCATTCCTAACCCGGATTCCTCCGGAAAAGTCTCCCYGTGCTGCAGAAATGGGCTGATGTGGAAATGGGATCTCTGCCAGGAGGACRGGGATGGCCTCCAGGGTTAGGAGCAGATATGGAGTCAGGCATCAAAATTCCAGACTGGTTCGGGATGATGGGATTGCTGGAGGTCATCGAGTCTCACCCCACCTAGAATGCATTTTTTGGGATGGAGTCCGGGTGGCTTTTGAATATCTCCAGGGAAGGAGGCTCCAAACGCACTCTGGACAGCCYGGAATCCCAGGCAGGTTGGAATGTGAGGGAGCAGAGCTGTGTCCCAYGCAGGGAGGGAACGCAGGAGCTGCCAGCTGGGCTGGGGACAAGGATTGGGATGGGCTGGAGCTGGTGTGGGATCGACACCTCCTGCATGTCCCACACCTGTGACAGCTGCTGGGAATTCCAGCCTGGATTCTCGGTGCTGGGACACCATCGGGAAAGCTCCAAACCGCGACTGAGCAGAATTCCACAGCTCCTGTGTCAAGGAATGTCGCCTGTCTCAGCAGGATGGGTGACCCTGGAGGTGTTCCACGGCTCCTTCTTCCCTTCCCGGAGAACCCCTGGAGCATCCAGGGACAGCTCCCTACATCCGCCTGGCACTCCTGGTGTCCCAGCACCAGGAAATCCCTCCAACCCTTTATGGAATAAAGCTCCAGGTGCCTCAGCCGCAGACACTTCAAAGGAAATCCAATTCCTGGGAACTCTTTTATTTTCCCTGRTAAAGGCACTTCCCTTTTCTCCCGATGAATTCATTCCCGAGCAGAGCCATTGTTGTGTCCCAATGACTTTCCTTTGTTCCTGTTCTCGTTTGCTCTGCCATGAAAAACTCATTTCAAGAGAAGACTTCAACSGGGTCATGTTCCAGAGGCACAAAGGAAGGGATGGAGATGCAAACCGAGTGCCCRGGGTGAAAGTCCTGGAGCAGGGACGCTGAATTCCATTGGGAATGCACGGAGCCCGAGCGTGGAGCTACAGGGAGCTGCCGCAGCCGYGGGAACGTCGTTTGGCTTTTCCAAGTTGACTCAAGGAGGGCGGTGGAACTGGTCCGGCCAGTYCGAGCCTTCTGCACTTCCTCCTCCTGCTTTCCAGAGGATGTGGGAGCCTGGAAGGAAAGATCCTGCCGGAGAAGGCCGAAATCCGGTAGTGGCTGGAGAGAAACTGAGGAATTCGCTAAAGATCCGTCAGTTTGGAGGGATTATTTTCRCTGCTGCACAATCCCGTCCTGTTCCACGCTCTCCGGAGATGTTCCCTCATCAAGGGGATCCTGACAAGCTCTTGGTGTCCGGACTGGAAGCAAATCCAATCAATGAACCGGAGGGGAATTGGCCGTCTGGGTTTGGTTATTGTTTCAAACTGGGGGGGCCACAAATTGCTTCTTGTTCTTCTTTTGCTCTTGCTCTTGTTGTTGTTGTTGTTGTTGTTGTTCTTCTTCTTCTTCTTCTTCTCCTTCACCTTCTTCTTCTCCTCCTCCTCCTCCTTTTTCCTTCTCCTTTTCTTCCTTCTCCTTCTCCTTCCTCTTGTTCTTGTTCTTCTTCTCCTCCTCCCTTTTCCTTTTCCTTCTCCTTTTCTTCCTTCTCCTTCTCCTTCTCCTTCTTGTTCTTCTCCTCCTGCTTCTTTTTCCTTTTCCTTTTCTTCCTTCTCCTTGCTTCTTCTTCTTCTTCTTCTTCTTCTTCTTCTTCTTCTCCTCCTCCTTTTTCCTTTTCTTTCTCCTTTTCTTCCTTCTCCTTCTCCTTCTCCTTCTCCTTCTCCTTCTCCTTCTCCTTCTCCTTCTCCTTCTCCTTCTCCTTCTCCTTCTTCTTGTTCTTGTTCTTCTTCTCCTCCTTTTTCCTTTTCCTTCTCCTTTTCTTCCTTCTCCTTCTCCTTCTTCTCCTTCTCTTTATTCTCACTCTTCTTCCCCATTTTTTAAGGAATGTGCAGGAAGCTGTTTCCACATGCCGGGTGATGAGTCCTTCCAGCCTCCCTCCCCTCCAGACAAATCCCTGGACACGGGGCCACGCTCCAGTGGATTTTCATGGCTCAGTCCCCGATGGGGGGGATGTTAAAAGTGGCTCCTTCCAAGCCAAACACATTTTTTAGGGCCGGCTCCTCCGGCAGGTATCCCGGAYACCGGGGATAAGGCTCCGTTCGGAATAAAATCGCCATAACCACACAAGAATTTGGGCATTTGGGAAAGGAAAAGCTCGGCACAAGAATCCTCTCTTAACCAGCAGGACGAGGTTTCCCTGTCTGCCCACACTTCACCGAAAACCTCCATTTCTCGGGACGTTTCTGCCTCCAAAAATCGGATTTTTGGAGGTTTTTCAGTGGCCAGGACTGGCCTTGCTCCAACTCTCCGGCTGCTTCGGAGCTCCTTGGCCGAGCCAGGCGGCAGCTGCCGGGTGGGAGCTGCGGGACGCGGCTTGGATTTGGGATGGGGTTTAAGGCTGGATTAGTCCCGGCCTCCTTCCCTCGGGTTGGACCTCATATGGAAATATCAAGGATAACATCAACGCTGGAATATCAATATTGAAATACCAATAYTGAAATATCAATACTGAAATCTCAATATTGACCCACCGAGGATGGTATTTCTGGAGATCAATCCATCGGATAAATAAATACCTGTGGGAATTCCAGGGGCGCAGAGGGTGTTGGCCAGTCCAGGGTTATTTTTAGGGAGAAATTCGGGAAAAGATCGGTGCTGTGTTCCTTGGGAAAGGGAATGAAAATAACAATATCAGAGTGTGCGGAAAAGGGACACCAACCAAAGATTTAGGGATGCACCTGGAGCCCAGCTTGGAGCAATCCCGGGACAGCAATGGAAGGGAAAACCCACTGTTTCTACATCCCGTATTTTTGCGGGATAATAGGATCTCCAACGGGGCCCGCAGGAGAAGACACCCCAACAGACAGGGATAACCACAGGTCGAGGGAAGCACCTTCCCGAGCCTGCCCTGCCTTTCCCGCTTCCCCGCCACCGGCGGGGCCATTTGGGAATGCCGGGAAATGGAAACCCCGCAGCTGGCGGGGCCACCTGTGCCCGCAGCCCSCCCGGCGTCCCCCCTCCCGCGGCGGAGCGGGATTAGGGAGGGAATCTGCGCCGCCGGATGGAGACGGGCGGCGACCGGGGGGTGTCCTTCCCGCAGCCCTTCCCGGGAATCCGGCGTGTCCCGGAGCGGGGCCGTGTGTGGGATCGGCACAGCTGGGCCGGCGCCGCCCCTCATCCCGCTGCACCACGCCAGCTGCCCGCACCAGGGGCCGTGGGGCATGGACAGATGATCCCAGGGATAGACACGGGAGGGATGATTCCAGGGATAGACACGGGATGGATGATTCCAGAGATAGACGTGGGATGGATGATTCCAGGGAGAGATGTGGGATGGATGATCACAGGGATAGACGTGGGATGGATGATTGCAGGGATAGACACAGGATGGATGATCCCAAGGACAGCCATGGGATGGGAGGGATGATCCCAGGGATAGACATGGGGTGGATGATCCCAGGGATAGACATGGGATGGATGATCCCAGGGACAGCCATGAGATGGATGATTCCGGGGATAGACATGGGATGGATGATTCCAGGGACAGCCATGGGATGGGATGGATGATTCCAGGGACAGCCACGAGATGGGATGGATGATCCCAGGGA
>JACAXG010000028.1:1903434-1927569 GCA_018881555.1 Amblyornis subalaris
TCCATGTGCTCCATGTGCCCCATGTGCTCTGTGTGCTCCATGGGCTCCATGGCTTCCATGTGCTCCATGGCTTCCATGTCCTCCATGTCCTCCATGGGCTCCATGTGTTCCATATACTCCATGTGCTCCATGTGTTCTATGGGCTCCATGGGTTCCATGTGTTTCATATACTCCATGTGCTCCATGTGTTCCATATACTCCATGTGCTCCATGTGTTCTATGGGCTCCATGTGTTCCATGGGCTCCATGGGCTCCATGTGTTTCATATACTCCATGAGCTCCATGTATTCCATATACTCCATGGACTCCATGGGCTCCATGTGCTCCATGTGCTCCATGTGCTCCAAGTATTCCACATACTCCATGTCCTCCCTGGGCTCCATGTTTTCCATACACTCCCCGTGCTCCGCGGGCTCTGGCAGCACAGGGCAGGGCTGAGCCCCCGGGGCTCGGGGCTTTGCTTTGGAGCCGTCGGGGGCTGCGGGGCCCTATCAAAGCCTCGGCGTGGGCTGGGGGTGCCAGGCGGGGGTCACGGGAGCCCCCGGGGGTGCCAGGCGGGGGTCACGGGAGCCCCCGGGGGTGCCAGGCGGGGGTCACGGGAGCCCCCGGGGGTGCCAGGCGGGGGTCAGGGGAGCCCCCGGGGCTCCGGCGGGTCGGGGCTGAGCCTCGGCCTGCTGCCAGCTCCCACTTCAGACAGATTCCCCCCGCACGGCAAACCTTTCTCCCGGGACAGCGGTTTGCGGAGAAATCCCCACGCCGGGTGAGTTCTACCTGCTTGAAGCTCTTCTCCGAGTGCTCCGGTGCCAGGAAAGTCACCGGAGAGGGTCAATCCTTCCCTCAGAAGGATCCAGGAGCATCCCAGGCGCCTGCTGTGGGATTTCTCAAGCCAAATCATTTTTTCATTATTTTTTTAGGCTATTTCCTCCCCCCGACAACGGCAAGGAGCCCAAATTCCCAATTGCGGGATCACTTCCACTCCTATTAGCGCTGGTTTACTCCMGGCAAAACCCTCCAGGCTTCCCAAAGACGGGAACACCGGGAAAGGGAAGGGAATCCAGGGAATTGCAGCGTCGAGCAGGGCAGAAGSGGCACTGTGGGTGTGGGTGAACCCTGAGGTTCAATCCCCCCGAGCAGGTAAATTTAATAAACTCCTCACCGGAGCGGTTCCTGCCTCTGCCAGCACCTGGAGGATCACAAACATCCCTTTATCTCCCGGATTGTCTCATGTGGAATTGGCAGCTGGGCCGGCTCCAGACGCCCGTGCCAGGCTGGAATTCTTGAACGGCTTTTCAAGGGCTGAGCGGCGCATTCCACGGTCTGGCAGCCGCCGGCCCCGCTCCTGGATCGGGAGACGAAAGGGAACGCGGCTCGGAGAGCGAGTTCCCGGCGAGATCCKTGGATGCGACTGGAAAACCCCGCTCCTTTTCCCTTTAAAGGAGCTGGAGGAGCAAAAGAACGGGAATGTGGCCCAGGTTTCCTGCATCTCCAAGCGTTTGTCCCTCCAGGCCACGGGCTCGTGCATGGGGAAGCAGAACAAAGGGAAAGCACAACTGCTGTGAACTGAGGTGAACTTCCAGCCAAAGCTGGGAGAAGGGATTCCAGGATTSCCGCTTTCGGGAGCCGCTCGGTGTGGTGGCCTCTGGTCCCGACTCCCGGCGGGCTCAGCTTTAACATGGATTTGTAGGCAATAAATTCCTGCCCTGAATTCCCGGTGGGCTCTGATGCCGGTTTGGGAGAGGGTGGTGGAGCTGGMGGGACAGTCCCGTATCCAGCTTCTCCTGGGTCTGGAATGTGGCTGGAATGAGGTTTGTCATCCCCAGGCTGTCGCTTGGGATGGAGGGCTGAAGGTGCCTCCAACAGGGAATGTTTGGTTTCTCCCAGAGCAAACCCAGGCATTTGATGCAAGTGCTTCAGACAGGAAAACTTCCGAGGAAACAGAGCTGGACTTAATCCTTAACCAACATTCCTGCTCGTGTGGAGAAGGATATCCCAAGGGAATTTCCTACAACCTTGGTAAGAAACATCCCTGAGCACCAGAACAAGGAAAACTCGGTTTCCTACATGGATTTCTCTGTCTTCCAAGGCTTTGATGCCTCAGGAGCTGCAAACTCTGGCTTCATTTCCCTCCCTGATGAAGCAGCCACACTAGATGGAATTTCTGGTGCCAGCTCTTCCAGGGATTTTTGAGGAGTGCCACGTTGGGATCTTGCTCTAGGAAGTACCTCTGGAGCAGGGAGAGCTCAGCAGAAGTGGCTGAGATCCTCCCAAAAGCTGGGATGGAGAGGCTGGACAGGTGCTCCTTGTGTGGAGCTTCACCTGCTGCTGGAAGCCAGARAAAGGCTGGAAAACTCCTGGAATTGGGATCCTCGGGAGCTTTCGCATTCCCCACGAGGCGCCAGGCAYGGCCGTGGGATGCGGGATTAGCACATCCACATCTCCATGGGGAAAAAAACCCTCTTGGAGCTTCAGGAGCTTCCAGCAGCTCGGCTGAGCCGGGACCGGCAGCTGMGGGAAAGCTTTGGAGAGATTTCCTACTTTTCCTCCACCCGTTCGGCTCTTCGGCCCCGGTAGGATGAGGAGCGTCCGTGCGCGCCGTCGGATTTATGGAATTCTGGCGGTTCGCACTCAATCCCCGGACACCGAGGAGGGTTCGGAGCGCGTGACCCCTGACCCGGCTCTTCCTCCCGGCCCCGCTCCGTGGGAGGCCCAATCCATCCCCATCCCTGTCCCGGGGCCCCGTCCCCGCGGCGGATCCGGGCGGCTCGCGTTCCGCATCCCGACGATCCCGGTTGGCTCCGGCGGCTCCGCGGCCGCCGTTCCTCCCAAACCACCCAGCCCGCGTCCAGATGTCCTCCCTCGGATCCAGCTGTTCCGGGGGAGGGAATGGCAGCTCCCAGCTGTTTGTCCCGGCTCCCCTGCCAGCGGGGCCGGGGGGTCGGCGCTCCCTCATCCGTCTCTGTCCGGAGAGCTCCGGCAGCACGGACCTGCCGCTCGTTCCCGCTTGGAATTCGGCTCGGGTTCGTCTGAGGGAGCTCGGGCGGAATGGGCATTGGGAAAACTCATTCCATCCATCCCGATATCAGCATCCTGCAGGACGGGATAGGGATGACACCACCGAGCTTCCAAGCGTGTCCTTTTGGTGCAAAAAATTCCTTGGAGACTCGTTATGAGAATATTCCCTGCTCATCCCACCCTCTCTCCCATCTTTCCCTGCATTCCCATCCCAAGGGAAGCTCGGGCCGGTGGACGGAGCCCTGATCCCGGGCCAGGAGCTAATCCCAGCAGATTGTTGGGATTAATCCCATCCCTGCCCTCTCTGTGTTGTGTGGCCTTGGGCAAGGCACRGATCACCCCCATCCCGGCTTCTCCCTGCTCTGTAAAACAGGGATAACRATCCCAACTTTTCCCACCTCCCTCGAGGATTGTTGGATAATAATAACTGAAAACACTCCCTGGAGGGGTGAAAGCCCAGTTCTTGGAAAACCAAAACATTCCCAGCCCTCCTCGGGAGTGGGAACGCAGCAAACGTGATTCCCAACAAAGCGGGAGCGGCTAAAATGTTGGGAAAAGGAGGGAATTTGGGTGAGGAACAGCAGCCCAGGCTCAGCTCAGCTTGAGTCGTGTGGGGTTTGACTGGGATTAGCCGAGTTTCAAGGGAACACGGCTCCTGTTTCTGCTCCTGATTCCCAAGCTTGGGTGGTTTTTCTTCCCGACTTTTCCTCTCCCCCGCTTTTCCTCCCTCGGACGACCTCTCCCGGATCCTCGTTATGTTCGGGAAGTGCCGCTTTTCATCTCCAGCCCCCAAGTGATGGCTCATCTTCCTTCATTTCAGACCGAAGGCCAAGCTCAGGGAAAAATTCCCTGTTTTTTCCCCTTTTTTTTTATTCAACGCACGAAATCCAGCGACACATCTGGAGAGCGTTTTCCAGGGGCTGCTCCGGGAATTGTCGGAACAGCGTCCTCAGCTTCGTGGGATTATTAAAAATCGCTTGGGGGGAGGGGGCAAGCCACAAAAAAATATTTTAAAAAAAGCAGCAAATAAAATAAATAAATAAATAAATAAAATCCAAGCCCTCTCCTATAAAGCAGAGATTCCGTTTGGGAAGGGTGGGAAACAGCTTTCCCCAAAGTGATATTGTGGGGGAGTTGGCAGTTGGAGAAGCTGTTACTTGTGGATCTAATCCCGATTTTTTTCCCTCGGGAGTGTCCTCAGGGAGGGGAGGACACCTTTGGGAGCAAAAGGGGATCCCGGGGAAAAGAGGAGTGTGGATGAGCAGGGATTGGGATTTTTCCTTTTGGCTCTGTCTCTGAGGCTGCCGAGATACCAAATCCCACAGATCCTCTGGGAACGGATCTTTGGAAGATCTCGGTGGTTTCAGAGGTTGCTAAACCCCTAAAATTCCTGGGAATTTTGTAGAAGGGCCTTTTATGGTCTGGAAACGGGGATTAGGGAGCTCTGCTCTCCATGGAAGGGATGCAGGGATATTCTGGATAAACACGGACACAGATATCCCTCATTTTATAGCACTGGTTTTTCCAAGCACCAAGCTGTTGTTCCATACGGAAAAACAATTCCCGACGAGCCMAAAACAAGCAATAAACTCCCAAAAAAGCTGCTCAGTAAATAAATCGCGACCCCAAATCCATCGCTTCCTGCTCTGCCTTTCCATGCATCCCTACGAAGCACCTGAACTCCTTTATTGGCTCCTTCCAAGGGGATATAAACCGTTCCCGGGAACCAATGGGAAGCGGGAGCCTAAAAAGCCCCGGTGACAGCTGCATTCCGAAGGCAGGGAGACAAAGGAATGGTGGAATAATCTGGGGCGAAATAAAGGTTTTTAATGGGAAAACCAAGTCTTGGGAGGGCGAACGTGATCCGARGCAAAGCGTGCCTTGAAATTTGGGGATCTGGGAGAAGGGAGGGGAAAAAAATGGAAAATCATCTCKTTTTTTCCCCCCTAAAATCCAAATTATTCCTCCCGGAGCAGTTTGAATTCTTCAGCTCCTTCTCCGGGGATAAGAGATAAAATAAATATCCAACATTCCAGGTTTTTTTGTGTGTTTTTCGTAACTGGAGGAGGTTTGGATGAGTGGAAAAGCAGCCCGGCTGTGAATGATCGTGGAATACAATCATGGGATGTTTGGGAATGCTGAGGAGATGGGGAAGCATCAATAAATCCACAGCTTCAAACAACGGYGGGAAAAAAATCAGTTTATTGGGATCAAGAGTTTCCCGGTCTGGAGGAAGCTGGGTCACAACACTTGGGATGGAGGAGGTGAAGGATTTGTCTGTCCCTAAAAGGAATAAAAAAAGGGAATGAGCGGTCATGGATCTGGGATTATGTCGTGGATCGGAGGAGCTCTGGATGCACATGTGGGTGGGAAGAGCCAGGGAAGGGGTGTCCGGCACGGATGGGATTCCCAGACCGGTGCTGATGGATCCCCCCGGGACCAAGAGCTGGAGGGAAACCCTTGGGAATGCAGGGATGGGAGAAATTCCAAGCCCTAATCCCAAGATCCTCGCACGTTTCCCAATGTAAATCCGTGTTTCTCAATCTCGTTTCCATGCCTGGAGTTTGCCAGTCTTGGAATTCAGTGGGAAGATCCGGTGGGTGCTGAGGAGAGCCATCCATGCAGATGGAATTCCTGCTGCAGGGAGTGATGGATATTTTGGGAATGTTTTATTCCCCTCTCACCCAGAGCAGCCACTTCTTCCCACATCCTGACCTCGGCTTCAGCTCCAGGACCCAGCCTGGGATATCCGGGATGGAAAGGGGGAACAGCTCCTTTTCCACCTCTTTTTTCACCAGGAATTGGGTCTGGATCTCCCCACACACAAATCAGGCTCGGGAGAGGTTTGGGATCTCATCCTTGACAGGATTTCCCATCAGCAGCCACCCCAAAGCGGAGATTCCCGTGGGAATGCGCCTGATTCCACCCTCACGAGGTTCCCTTCCCGATGGGTTGATCRGATCCGTGCAAATCCATAGGAATTTGGGTTTCCTGGATGGTCTRAAGGAAAATAAAAATCCCACATGGTTGGAAATTGGCTTTTTCAAAGAGGGTTTGGATGTTCRGCTCCGTTTCCATCGGCAACGCGAGCAACGGGGTTTCCATGGGAAATTGTTCATGGATCTCGATGGAATCTACCCCCAAAATAACGGAGTTGGGATGYGGGAATTTCAGGTGATGAATTCAAACAGAAGAAATTCCATTTCTTCTGCTGGTCCAGGGCATCCATCAACCCACATTTTTTTAGGGAAAAGCCATTTCCAAGCTCTCCACATTCCAGGATTTTATGGTTTTCCTCTTTYGCCCTGAGGTCAGCACCAGCGCTCGACCAATTTGGAATAAATTTTCCACCGCAYTGAATTCCTCATTCCTTTTCCACAATCCCGGAATTCTCTTTTCGCGGATGCGCCGCTGGAAAAGGGAAACACGATGGAAAAATACAGACCGGGAATGAATATCTGAGTTTGAGCAGCACCTTTTGGCTCCCCAAATACCSAACTAAAAATTCAGGGAAATGCGATGGGAAAGGAAAATTTCCCACAGCTCTTAGGCTGAGCTTAACGGATCGCGTGAAAAATCCCGGGATAAAGCAGCGCTCTTCGACCTGGAATCAATCCTGGCGGKAAGTGGGAACGTTTGCCGTGGAGTGGGAAGCAGCACACGGCTCTCGCATCCTGTTCATCCAATAAAATMTTTTGCTTTATTGGATCGGGAAAAAAAGGCATTTCGTACAGGAAGGATGCTCGGGAATGCTTTTCCAGTAAAATAGGGAGAGACGGGCAATATTTTTTCCCATTTTCCCAGTGTTTTAMCAGGTAGGGAATGATCCTTCTCGTGATGCCTGTATTGAAAAAATAAACAAATATTCCGGATTTTCGCCTTAGGATGCTCCCGCCGTATCCACCCTGCCGATTCCAAACCATTCCACCTGCCATTCCCACGGGAGCTGAGAGCCCCTGGACACCTCGGAGGGACGCAGGGGAGGGACTGGAGAGCGGAACATTCCCGGATCGGGAAGCGGGGCTGAATTCCCGGCTCAGGAAGCGGGGCTGAATTCCCGGCTCAGGAAGCAGCGCTGAATTCCCGGCTTTGATTGCCACGTGCGTGGGATGTCACAGGAGGAGCGTGGGCCGAGGAGCCGCGGAAGGAGCGTTCCCACCTCCACGCGGCATTCCAGCATTCCAGCAGGAATCAGAGCGTCCCCGGCAGGAGAAGGAGCCGCTGGCGAGGGCCGGGGTTGCGTAACGGCGGCGGATCCGCGCCGGGAATGCGGGCGGGATGCGGGATCTGGCACCCCCCGCTCCCACGCGGGGCTCCGGGTGGGGATCCTGCTGGAGCGGGGGCTGATCCACGAGGGATGACAGCATCCCGGGATGCGGTCACGGCACAGGCTCTGCTGTTGTGCTCTGCGGGAAGGTTTTCCATGCAAACCTCGGGAATTGTCTCCATGGAGGAGCCTTTGGGAGCACAAAGCGTGGCTGGAGCTGTCCCAAAGCTCTCCCAGCCCTGCCGTGGGCAGGGACACCTCCCACTATCCCAGGCTGCTCCACCCTGGCCTTGGACGCTTCCAGGGATCCAGGGGCAGCCACAGCTTCTCTGGGAATCTGTGCCAGGGCCTCCAGCGAGGAATTCCTTCCCAATATCCCATCTATCCCTGCCCTCTGGCAGTGGGAAGCCATTCCCTGTGTCCTGTCCCTCCATCCCTTGTCCCAAGTCCCTCTCCAGCTCTCCTGGAGCCYCTTTAGGCACTGGA
The DNA here is from genome assembly GCA_018881555.1 of Amblyornis subalaris. NCBI lineage: Eukaryota > Metazoa > Chordata > Aves > Passeriformes > Ptilonorhynchidae > Amblyornis > Amblyornis subalaris. The sequence continues at coordinate 1,911,200 of JACAXG010000028.1, forward strand.
AGGGGCTCTGAGGTTTTCCTGGATCCTATTCCTTTCCCTTCCCTTCCCTYGGATCCTGCAGCTGTCAGCTGAACCCATTCCTGCCCTCTCCACAACAACAGCTGGAGCGGCCAAAACCCGGGATTCCGGGCATGAGGCAGCGCTCCCRGCGGGATCGTTTCCAGCCGGCACCTCGCAGATGCCACTTCCGTCGGAAAACACAAACTGGACGGGGAAAAAAAAACTCCAYGCCACAGATGGAAAAACGATTTGCCCGGCGTTGGGAATTCTCGTCGTTCCGCCAATCCCGCCATGTGTCGCGCTGGAAAAGGCGGGAGGGGGAGACAAGGAGGAGGGAGGGGGGGGAAAAAAAAAGGGAAATTGGAGGAAGGAAAAATTCTCCGTGGATTTGCTTTTCACCTGTTGTCTCCGGCAGGATTGGCTTTGACTCCAAGGATTTTCTTTCCAGAAATATTTCCAAAAGGATGGAAGTTGCTCGCCAGCAAGGGGATTGGTGGTTTGCTGGGGTATGGAGGGAAAAATCCCATTCTGGCTCAACCCGGAGCAAAGGGAAGTTTGATAACGAGCTCCCGGAAACCCAGGGAATATCYGCTGGCTGGAGAATGGGATGGGAGGGAAGAGAGGGAGCGGAAGGGATGCAACAGAAATCCTGGAAGAGGTCACACACCTCGTTCCATCCCGGCTGCATCCAAACCCGAGATCCCACAATCCTGACACGCTTGGAGCCGTGCATTTGTGGGATAAAACATCACGAAAACTTTGGATATCAGGAGAAGGTTCTGTCCTCGGGCTCTGAACAGGCTCCCCATGGAATCGCCTCATTCCCAAGGCTGCCAGAGCTCCAGGAGCGCTTGGACAAYGCTCCCAGGGATGCACGGGGTGGGATTGTTGGGATGGCTCTGCAGGGCCAGGAGCTGGATTTGATGATCCTGATTCTTTCCAACTCGGAATATTCCATAATTATATGAAAACATCGTTTCCACCCCAGGAATCGCCATCCCTTTTCCCTGCTGGGGGAATATTGATAAGATTTGGGGATTTGATAAGATTTGGGGAGATATCAATACAAACTGTGAATATCCCGGGGAAAAATGGCCTCTCCTCCCCGGCTCCTGCCTCTCCGGGGCTGGATTTGGGACCTGTGGGATCCGGATTACTGTGACACCGGGCCTTGCAGTTTCCCACAATATTCCAAAACTCGGGAAGCTCTAAATGTGCATCCAAGCYGATCAACCACCAGGATCAGCCCTAGAGCAGGGAAGAGCTCCCTCGCCTCCTCTTTATCCTTCCCTTCCATCCGCAGGATCCTGCCGCGAATCCCCCTCCGATTTGGCTTTTCCTGGAWTTTTCCCTTCGCATCCCAGATCCCAACACCGCCCGTCCATCCCATCTCCCCTCTTTTCCGAGCAGCACAGCCCCKCATCCCCTCCCTCCAAACCTTCCCGGAGCCTCGAGCCCCTCGGCAGGGCTCGGAAAAGGCGGCGAGCGCGCGGGAGGAGGGGGAACTTTTCCCTGGAATTTCAGCCTCCCCGTTAAGAGCGAGCGGGAAGCATTTGCCGGTGGGAGAACGTTCCCGGTGACAGATCCCGAAATAATCGTGGAGGTGCCGCGGTGACGAGCGGGAGTGGGCGGAGCTGGCGCCGTTCCCCGCGCGGCTCCAAGCTCCCCGGGGAGGCTTTTCCGCCCCCGCCGCGCCTAATTCGGGAGAAAGTTTGGGAGTTGGGCTTCGCCCCGAGCGGAGCCGCCGCGCTCCAACTTTTCCCGTCGCTCCGAAGGGAGATGGGAGTTAACCCTCGGCTGGGTGAGGGGGAGGTTTCATTCCCGGGTTTTTTTTTCAGTGTCCCAAAAAAATGTCCCCACCGGTGTCGCGTCCTCTCCCGCCGGGATGATCCCGAAGGAGCTCAGCCCTTCCTGGCCGGAGATCAGGGATCGTTTCCGGCGTTGGAAGGGGCAAAGGTCGCTTCCAAAGGGTTTTGGTCGTGGGTTTGGGGCCATTGGGGTACAAATATCGGGAAGAGGGTTTGGGAATGAGGATCACGGCCACGGGGCTGGATTTTCGTTGGGATTTTGGGGTGTGTTTGCAGCACGGATGGAAACATCGCTGCATTATTCCCAGCTCTGGAAATGTGGATTAAACAGAGGAACAAAYCCCTCTGGATTTGGAGCAGAGCTGGACCCTCTCCCTGGATAACTGGAGSAGACCTTTGGGATGGGATGGATCTGTTTAGCGATGGCACCTGGAATTGGATGGACATGATCCCAACTTCATCCACTCTGGGAATCTCCCAGGTTTTGGGCCGGGAGCCGTGAAGGGTTTGGGCTGCAGGTCCAAATCCAAGCTGGACACRAGGCTCCCACCCTGGATCCGTTTGGGAAGCTCAGGATAGACAGGGATGGTTTCTCACACATCGAGGAGAGAGGAATTCAGCTCCAGGTTCCTCTCCCGAATCCAATGGATCATTCCTGTTCTTCCCTTTAAATCTCCCAATGAAATTCCACTTGTGCCTCCRGGAGCAAGGATTTCCATGATCCTGAAAAACGCTTTGCTGGAGAAATCAGCTGGATCTTCAGGAGTATCCCTTTGGGGTTGTCCATGATTTTTGTGTCCGGACAGGCACACGGAGTTCCCTTTTGTGCCATTCCAGCCAGGACAGCCCATTCCCTGCCTCCTGACATTCCATGWCAGCCTGGAGCAGGTTAAGAGAGGGGAAGGAGTCGGGATGGAGGCTTGGGAAGCACCAGGATTGCAGGATTTGGAGGACACTTCCTCTGAGTTTTCCTCCCTGATCCCTGAGATCCCTCACGCTCCAAGGCCATTCCATGGGATTTGGTGTGTCCTCCCCTCCCATTATCCAAAATCTTTCCTCCACACCAATAAAACCCAAATTCCTGCTGGGATTGCCCACATTCCAACCCCTCCCGAAGCATTAACGCTTCCCAACCTTATTTCCCCGGATCATTTGCACTTTTCCTCTAAACCAATTAAGCCACTGATTTTCCGACCCTTTCCTTTCCCTCTGGGAACTCATTTTCTGGAGAGAATTCCTACTTTTCCTCCCGGAGCATCCTAATTAACGCTCGCCAGCTCCGACGCCTCCGGATCAGGGCAAATGGGCGATGCCTCCCTAATTAACAACATCCTAATCACCTTCTCCGCCCCTGGCACGGCCCAGGAGAGGATTCCCACCTTCGGGAAGCTCTCCACGGAAAGGATGGATGGGTTGGAGCGAATTCCTTTCCGTTTGACGCGTGTTCTTCCCGCGTTTATCCCAACCACCCCGCTTAGGGATGAAGTTATCCGGGAAAAYGTCGCCACGGGGCAGAATTCCTTCGTTTCTCAGCTGGTGTTGGTTGGAAGTTTGGGATCCTTGGGAATAATGGGGTTTGCTCTCCTTTTCCCGGGATAATTGCGATTAACATTAATTAAGGACATGGATTGTTTTCCTGCTGGAGATAAGGAGCAACATCCACACGGGGCTGGCAAATCCAGGCCCCACATTCCAGAAGGTTTCTCAGTGGGAAAAATTACGGATCTTTATTCCCCTCTAGTGGYGCATCCACAAAAATCCATCCGAGATTCCAAACTGCCTCTTTCCCGGGCAGGAAAAACTTCCAARCCCAAACATCCAGGTGATATTGGGTTATTAAATCGATATTGGATATGCCAAGGATGGAGGAGGTTTTTCCAGCTGCCAGTTTGTCCGGGATGGGATTGTCCTGGGAGAGATTTGCCTGTCACTCACCGCGGCCTAAAATCGGGAATCCTTTGGAATCAGAGAAGGATTATCAGGGAAGAGGAGCAGTTTGGGAAAATCAGCATCAGCTGCCTTGAAGATGCCGGGAGAGCAACTCAATCCCAATCCCTGCATGGAAAAATGGGATCGAGGGGCTCCCGGGGAGCGATTTGCTGGAGGGAAACTCTTCTGGGATTGGTTGGGAATTTTTATCCTGCGGGAGAAGGAGGCTGAGCCCACCCAAGGTGGGCCTGGGAGAGGGAATTGGGATCCAGGGCTGGGAACGCTCCTGGAATGTCCAAAGGGGCCGGTTCGGATGGGTTCACCCCCCAGAGAAAACCTGGGAAAAGAGGGAGATGTGGAAACCCAGTGGAGATGGGAGAGAGGGAATAACATCGGTGGGAAAATCCCGGAGATCTGTGAAATGGGAAATATTTCCCTTTTTTAAGGTTTTGTGGCAATTCTGGTGGAGGTGACTCGAGAATTCCCTAATTTCCGGCTCTGGCTTTGACTCCACCATCCAAGAGGGAATCTCATGGCAYCTCTTCTTCCCGTGGGAAGAAAACCCAATAAAATCCACTTTTTTTGGCTCCAGGGTCAGCACCTGCCGAAGATTTCCTTTAAAAAATGAATGAACGATGGAATTAGCAGCTGAATTTCCCTCGGAATTGTTTTCCTAAAATCCAAGAGTGGCCTCTAGTGGTGCCTTCTCCCGAGCCGCCCTTCCCAGGATACGGAAAACGAGTGTCCAGGCATTAATTAGGAATAAAACAGGATTAGAAGACAATTTCAGAGCTCTTTTGGGAACACAATCCTCTTTTCCCGAAAGTTTTTCTGCTCCTTAACCAGTCCTGAGCTTTCCAAGCCAAACTTCCACCAAAAATTAGACCGAAATTTATGGGAATTTGAAGTTGGCATCATCTGGAATATCTGATGTTCCTACAATGGGACATGAAGTGAATCCTGGATATTTTTTWAACAAATTAAGACTTGGAAAAAGTTTTATTTAAAACGATCCAGGAATGATTCTCCTGTTATTCCATCATTCCCCATATTCCTCATTCCCATATCCACAGGAGAATCATCCCTGCTATTGTTGGTCCCACTGGAAAACCTTTCCTGCTGCTGATGTGAGGTGGAAAAGCGGGAAAAAGCCTGGACGTGGAGAAGAGGGGATCGGAGCATTTGGGAAATAACATTCCCAAGGATTAGCCAGCGATTATCATCCTGGAGGGATTTATTGATCCCAAAGGGAACTATTCCACTTTATTTCCAGGAGCCTGGCTGGGAAGAGCAACAGATTAATGGATGGGCAGAGCATCCCGGGAAAGCTGTGTGCTCCTGCATCCCAAAATCCCATTTTTCCAGGGGTTGGCATCTGTTTGGAGTGTCCAGGCAGGGAGCAAACGGCATAAGCCTGGTTTGGGATTGGGTTTGGAGCCAGGGGATCACTCCAGGGGATTGTTTGGATGATTCCCGTTTTATTTCCCTCTTTTTCCTGCCCATTTTGTGCAACCTCCTGGGAATTTTCCATGCTGCTCCCTCAGGTTTGGCAGGAAGGGAATAAATGACTCTGCCAAAGGATACAGGGATTTGGGGRGCTTAGGGAAAGCAGGAAATCCCACAAATTCCCTTTCCAAACCRAGGGAAAAGGGCTGGGTGAGGAGGGGTTTTCCTGGGAAGAGCTTCCTGGGAATGGACATCCCATAAAAACATCAATTTTAGTGCAAGTCCCTCAATCAAAGGCGGAAAAAGGTGGGAAGAGAATTTGCAYGGAAATCCTTTCTGGATTTATAGGAATGTTCGGATCAGGCTTTGGGGGCTGGAAATTGGCCCTTTTCGCCCTCGGGATGGATCCGCACAAGGGAAGATCCAGAGGTGCTGGATTGTTCCTCGGCACAGGGAATGGCTCTGCCCCAAGCAGGGCAAATCCAGCCCAAGCATCCGCAGGAGAATCCTGGGAATGGTGAGAGCCCTTCCCTAACTGCTGGGGCTGTTGGGGAACAGCGGGAATTCATGGCCTGCTGGTCCTGCAGGAATTCACAGCGGGAATTCCTGGCCTGCTGGTCCTGCAGGAATTCACAGCGGGAATTCCTGGCCTGCTGGTCCTGCAGGAATTCCTTCTGGGAATTCCTGGTCTGCTGGTCCTGGAGGAATTCCTTCTGGGAATTCCTAGCCTGCTGGTCCTGCAGGAATTCATATTGGGAATTCCTGGTCTGCAAGACGAGGAATTTTCCTAGGAAAGCACAACAGGCCCATTTTAGAATCCTGGAATGGTTTGGGTYGGAAAAAACACTTAAATCCCATCCCATCCCACCCCTGACACTTCCCACCATCCCAGGCTGCTCCAAGCCCCTTCCAACCTGGCCTTGGACATTCCAGGGACGGCGCAGCCCCAGCTCCTCTGGGAATCTGTGCCAGGGCCTCCYCACCCTCACTGGAAAAAAATTCCCAATATTTAACCTAAATCAAACCCTTTTGAGGTCCAACCATTCCCTGTTTTCCTATGAAGAATTCCTCTYCCTGGAGTTCTGGAGCTGCGGATGAGGTGACCTTGGCTCTGGCAGTGTCCCAGCTCCCTCCTCCTCGGGAGCACAAGGATCTTCCCTGACCTTCCGGCTCAAGCTGTTCCCAAAAAAAAACCCCAGGAGCTGCTCCACAAAGTCACTTTTGCATGGAGCCTTGCAGCTGGTTTGGGAAATTTTCCCGGGAAAAGCTCCTTGACGAGCTCTGGAGCATCTCGGAGACCTCCAGGGATTCTCAGGGATTTAAATGATCAAGAAATAAAAAAAAAAAATCCAAGGATTTTTGGGATTGTCAGGAAAATGAGCAGGGTTTGTGCTGGAATAGCCCTTCCTGTTCCACACTCTCGTTTCTCCTTGGAGACGGAGAAATCCCATAAAATAATCCCCATTTTTGACTGAGGATCCAAGAGGCTGGAACGGGAATCGAGCCCATCCTGGTGCATTTGTAGTCATGGGAGCCTGGACCTGCCCTCCGGAGCSTCCGGCTGGAGGGACAGGGAATGAYRGGACACGATTCCAGTGGGGAATAAWGCMKGGATTATCCCAGGGCACATCYCGTGCTGCTGCCTGGGATCATCCAACAGGAATTCTTTGGGATTCCAGCTCTGGAAAACACAAATACAGAGTCAACCTCCATCATTTTKTTGGGAATGTTGGGGGGGAAGAGCCGGGCTTGGCGCATTTTAAACCAATCCGGATCACTCCCAAAGGCGCCCAAAATTCCGGATAAGGCTCTGCTCGGATGAAAACCGCCAAGGATTAAATCCAACATTCCGAGCAGCAGCAGCAACCCCCACATTCCCGTTGGATTCGGTGCGGATTTCCACCTGGAGAAATCCCTGCCTTGGCCGCACCTTTGTTTACCTGGATTTTCCCTGCTCCAAAGGGCGGGAAAGCTCCGGAGCTTTCACGGCTGCGAGGCACAGGATCAAAGTTCAATTCCCGCTTGGATGGCAGGCAAATAATGTCACCTGGCTGCAGCCGATGGGAATTCTATCCCTGGAACTGCCGGGATCAGGGATGAATTCATTAATGTATAAAAAAAAGGTAAAAAWGAGATGATTTGTGGATGAAAACCTCAGGGAAAGTCTCCTCAGCCTCCGGCAGCACACATTCCCTCCCTGGGRTGGGAGGGATTCAGGGAATGAGAGCATCCCTACGGATGCCATGGGAATGTCCTTCGGTGAAGAGCTGAAGGGTAGAGCAATTCCTTGCCATTTTTCCTTTCCATGTTTCCTTTCCATTTTTCCTTTCCATCTTTCCTTTCYATCTTCCCTTCCCTTCCCATTCCATTTTTCCTCTCCATTTTTCCTTCCCTCCCTTCCCTGTGTTCAACCCCAGAAGGGAAAGTTCCATCGGGTGCATCCCGACCCCTCCCCGTGACCGAGCACCTTTCCCTGGCTCCCRCCGCATCCTCAGGTTTCAGGGAACATCTGCCGCCGGGATGGAGCCGTTCCCGGGCGGGAAAGGGAGCGACTGGAACAAACACCGCGGCTTGGGAATAAATTAAACTGAATCCGGGACGATGTCCCGCGGGACATGAATAAAAATGGATCGGCAGAATCCCGCCGAGGTGGTAAACACCTCGTTCCCTGGAGYGTTTTCCCGGCGGGATTTGCCCGAGGGAAAAAGGAATCCCAAAGCAGGGAAGCGCGAGGGACGAGGCCCYGTCGTTCGTGCCGGGCCCAAGGGATTGGGATGCCTTGATCCCTTAATTCCCGGGGAAATCCCAGCCCACGTGGGCGGCTTGCYGAGCGTCCTTATCGTGGGGAGGGATTCCCAGGAGCATCCGGAAYGTTTTACGGCACGGGAGGAGCAGGGGAGCTCCGTGGCTGCGGCGAGGGAGCATTCCCAAATCCTTCCGTGGGGTTGTTGTGGGGCTTTCCTCGGCTTTGGAAGCGGCTCCGGCTCCTCGTGGGATGATGCTCCGTGGGCTCTCCATGTGCCACTCCTGCTCCATTCATTAATTCATTAATTCATTAATTAATCAATTCATTCATTCATTCATTTATCCATTAGTGGCTTTTCCTCCCTGCCTTTCCCCCATGGATATCGTTTGGATGGGACAGAGCCCTGCGGGCAGTGGGGCCGCTCTGGAATTCCAATCGCTGTGGAATTCCAATCGCCGCGGAATTCCAATCGCCGCGGAATTCCAATTGCCGCAGAATTCCAATCGCTGCGGAATTCCAGTCGCATTCCTCACGGCAGCAGCGGCTCCAACCCCAGGATGAGCCACGAGGTCTCCGCTTCCATGGAAAAGGGACGGAAGTGGGAATCTTGGCATCCCTGGGAAGGACGGAGGTGCTGTGAGTGTTAAAATCCGGGAGAGGATTTCCAATAAACCCGCCCGGTGTTTCCTTGGATGTCACACGGCAAAACGCTGGTCCAAGGATTCTCGCTTCCCTGGGAGAGCTCGGATTTCCGGGCTGGATCCCAACAAATTCCCGCTGGGAGAGTTTTAACCCTTGGGTGAGGCTGATTGGAGCTGGGATCCGGGTTTGGATCTTGACCCGTGGGAATTGCTGCCTGTGTTTGACCAGGAGCAGATTCCAGGTTTTAATTGGAGTTAATGACTCTGCTTAATGAGCGGAGTAATTATCCCGCCGGGAATGCGGGGCTGCTGGAGAAGGGGAAAGCTGGAAAGGAATTGGAATTCCACTTCTTTTCCAAGAAAAGAGACAAATCCCAACACTCTGAGCTCTTTGACTGCCCCAAACCGGAATTCCAAGGSATCAGGGCCGGGTTGGATGGGGCTTGGATCATCCTGGGATAGTGGGATGGAATGAGGTTGTTTTGAAGGCTCTTTTCCACCCAAAGCATTCCAGGATTTCCTGATCCAGAGGGGCCCGAATCAGGGCTGCTCTCCCAGGGAAGTTCCTGAGCTGATGAAGGAAAAGTGGCTCCGATTCCAGTGGCTCTTGGATCCATCCTCGAATCAGCAGGAAGAAGAGGATCCGCGGATAAACACAAATCAATCCCTTTATATTTTATGAATGTGGGTCCTGCAAGGGTAAAAAAACGACATTCCTAGGAAAAAAAGGGATATGGAAAAGCGGCGGAAAAAATCCCCTTCCCAAAAAAAAAMCCCCAGGATTTTCCAATTTCCGTGTGCTTTGGAGAACGCCCGAGCCGAGCCTATGGCTGGTGTTGAATCCCAGCACTGTGCTCCTGTCACGGGAAACCATTCCAGAGGCGGAATTCCAGCCTGCCGAGAGCCCCTTGTGTCAAAACACAATTCCCGGCTCCGCAGGAGGGGAAGAGAGGGAGGAAAAATCCGGAAAATGGAGACAAAATAGCACGGAAATGGAGAATTCTCCTGGATTCTAATGGAAATGGAATTTTTTTAAGGCTCTGGCGTGGCAGAAAATGCATTTCCAGAAGTTTCTGAGGCACTGAAAAGAAGGAATTCCACAAAGAATGGGATTTTTCAGGAGTTTCAGTCCGGCTTTGTTTGGAAGGACGATCCGCGAGACGCCAGAATTGTCAGGAATTGTCAGGATTTGAATGGATTTATTCAAACCTCGCATGAACAAAAGTTCCAGTGTGGATTGCTGGCACCTCAGCCACAATCCACGATTTTTCAGGAACAATTCCATCTGGGAATTACTCGCTGGAAGCAATTATAAGTCTCAAAGTCCTTTGAAAGTGTGAAAATTCGATGAGGTTTAAAGTTGGTTTCTTGGAAAAGGAGCAGGAATGTGGTGCTGATGCTCTTTAGGATCATTTTTTCCTGGAGAATCCTGGGCATTGGAAAACAGGGAATTCAGCCTGGAATAAACTCCGGCTGTGGAGGAGCTGGGGTGAAAACGAGGCCAAAAGGAGAAACTTTGGAATTTTCAGAGCCTCTGCAGCACCACGGAGAGCAGCCCCGTCATCCCGCGGGACTCCAGTCCGCCCGCTCCAAACTCCACGGGAATKCCCTGGATCCTGATCCCCCTCTGGAGTTATTTGGGGAAATGCAGGGATTGATTTAGGAATATTTCATCCATGAACTGGCACACAAATAAACAGGATTTTCAGGAATATGATCAATGCRGGATCATCTAAATGAGGCCACGACATCAACATCCCAGAATTCCACGGATGCCAACGCCTCCTGCGCTCCTGCTTTCCTCACCTGGAATTGCAATCCCTGCTTTTTTGGGGAATATTTTCCGTGTGCAGAGGGAATTTCTGGCAAATATTCCTGCCCTGCTGAGATATTGACCCCCGGCTCTTATCAAAATCCTTCAGACTCTCGTTTATTCCAACCAAAAAAAAATCCCAAATAAATAAAAAAGCCCTTGGAATGGGAATGCTGGGACTATCAACCTTTTCCTAATGATTCCCCGGGAAAGATCTGCTGGAAAAAGAAAACCAGGAGGGAAAACCCCTCACCTGCTTCCTTAGGGAGTCCCACGAGCCCTATAAAGGATATTTGGARTATTTTGGGAGCACGGATAAGACCCCGCCTGCTTCCCCCATTCCTGGGAACAGCGAATTTCTGGGASCCATCCTGGAAAGCTCCCTTGGAGAAGCGGGAAGTAAATAAAGTTGGGATTCCTCCACTGAATCCACAGCTGGGTACTAAAAATAACGCTTGGATGCTTCCCTTTTTCCCAGGAAAAGGGGGTTTGGACACACATTTTGGGAAAATCCTTGAAAACCAGGATTGTTCATTAATGTCAGGAATAACCTCAGGTCATGCACTGCTGGGTGTGGTTAGAACCGGGAATTTKGGGTATTTGTGGGCTATTCCAAAGGAATTCCACGTGAAGTCAACAATTTACGGTTCGGAACGCGACCTTAACACCACAAACTCATCCATCTCTTCCCAAATTTATCTCCCACGGGAGCGTTTTCCGTTCCCTGCAGCGGAACGGGAAGACCTGAAACCAAAACTGYAGGAATCCAACCCAAACCTCCCCAGAAATCCATGGGATTTTCCAATTTAACACAAACCAAACATTTTGTAAATAAAAAGCCACTAAATATTATTTAATGCTGCCCTCAAAATCGTAAAAAAGGGTTTTTTGGGGTAAAAACTCAGGATTTTTTAGCCAGGAGAGATCCCAGCGCTCCTTATCGGAGTCCTTATCAGCTCCAGGCTCGGCAGAACAAAACGTGCCGGGAAAACGGGCACGGAACGTTCCCCGGAGAGGGAAATTAAATCAGCATCGATGGAGCTCTCCCAGGGAGCGGATTGGAATATTTGAAGTCGGAGCCACCAGAGCGGATTCAAAAAAACCCCGAGCCTGGGGAATGTTTGTTCTTCGGCCAGAGGGAGGAATCCGAACAGATTCCCAAAAAAAGGATGGATTGTTCTGGGGTTTTGCGCCTGCTCCTCAAAAAGGGCAGAGCGAGAAACGGCCGGGAACGGGCCCGGAGCGGATTTCCAAGCGGGATCAAAGGTTGTTTCCAGCAGGATGCAGGGAAGGGCTGGCAGGGCAATGAGGAGGAAAATATSTGGAAAGTGCAGCCCTGGTTGTGTTATCCTGCCGGGATCCATGGAAAAGGGCAACTCCCGCTATCCCAGGCTGCTCCAAGCCCTGTCCAGCCAGGCCTTGGGCACTTCCAGGGATGGGGCAGCCACAGCTTCTCTGGGAATTCCRGCCCAGCCCCTCCCCAGCCCCACAGGGAAGGATTCCTTCCCAATATCCCACCCATCCCTGCCCTCTGGCACTGGGAAGCTGTTCCCTGTGTCCTGTCCCTCCATCCCTTGTCAATATTCCCTCTCCATCCCTTTTATCGGCTCCTTCAGGTCCTGGAAGGTCACAGTCAGGTCACCCCRAAGCTTCTCCAGGCTGAACAATCCCAGCTTTCCCTCATCCCTCCGATCCCCTTGATTTACCCCACGTCTGTTGGGAGCAGCCAGCTGGGAAATCATGGAAAAAATCCCAATTTTCCTTCCCAGCCAAGCCGCAAACAYCAAGCCCAGGTCCCCTCCAGGTGGCCAGGAGCGAGTCCAACCCCTCCTCCCGGCTTTTCCCCTTCCAAGAAAACTTCCAAGAGCAGCGGGAGCCATCCCGGGCTCCGCTCCGCGCTGYCCAACCGGGAAGCTCTTCACGCTTCCCTGGAGCCGGCAATTCCCACAATTTGCCGACAGATGGGCTCRTCATTCCAGCGCCTTCGAGAGGCTTTTAACGCGCTCCCTCGGCAGGAATTGATTCCCCTCCCTCCCTCCATCCCTAAGGAGCAGAACAAAGGCAGGAAAAGCCGCCCCCACTCCCCTGCCATTCCCGACCCTCCACGCGGGCAACGGGAAAACGCTCGGGAAGGGCGCGGAGCGGAGCCGCCGTGTCCCGGCTGGAAGCGGAGCTCGTGGTCCGCGAGCTCCCTCGGCGATAAAAAAATAAATAAAAAAGAAAGAAAAATCAAAATCAAAGTTCCTCCTCCACGCGGAGTTCCCGGGAGAAGGGAAAAACCGGGAAAGCAAAGGCCGCGGGTGGAGGCGGAAGGGTGATGGATGCCTCTGGATGGCTGCGGCCTGGAGCCGCGAGCAGGGAGCAGCAAACACATCCATTTATTTCCATGGCAACGGGAATAACTCAGGGCTCCGCCGGCGCCCACGGCTCAGCCGGGTTGGGAAATTCCAAGGGATGAGCAACCGCTCTGCTCCGTGAGTTTTGCTTCCCTGCGATATCCACGGCTCTGACCCCAAACATCTCCTTCCTCTCCGAGTGGCAAAGCTGAAAAACAATGTTTGAAATCCTTACTGGAAAACATGGAGTAACTTCCAGGCAAAGGCTGGAATTGAGGCTCGGGTTGACTGGAAGCGCTGCGTCTCCCGGGATGGGAATSTTCCCAAGGCCATCCTGCACTTTGGGGAGTCTTGTGGGAACGAGGAGTGGACAAATCCCCCAGAGACAGCTCCCTGTTTAACCAGGATCCGCTTCCTGCTTTGCCGGTGCCTCCAATTCCCATTTTTTTTAAAATAAAGCTGCTCCTTCCCCACTTGGAAAGGTTTGGAAGGACCAAGGAGTTGAATTCCAGCCTGGCAAAGTTCTGCCGATCTTCCTGCAATTCCAGCACTGATTCCATTGGGTTTGACCTCATTGCTCTCGTGGATACGGAAATTCCGGCTCTAATCCTTTACATCCAATCGATTTTTGGAGCAACGACTCCAGAAATTGGGAGCAACCCAAGGATCTTCTGCTCCCGGTTCCTCTGTTGTTCTAAGGTTAAAAAATATCCGGATTTAACCACTCCAGGCCTAAATCYTCAATTCCGACACTTCCATCCTTTTCCAGCCAGGCCTGGACCCAAATCTCTCACGGAGACGATTCCACGATCCCAATTCCTCCCTCACCCATTCCCTAACGTCGAGCTCCGCAGGGAGAAGCTGCTGCCACGAGTTCCCCGGGAGTTCTTCCTGCTAAAAATATGGATCCCAGCTCATCCTTGCTGCTTCAGCTGCGGATTCCCGAGGCGGGAGGAGCTTCCCGAGCTCGTGTCTCCGCAGGGATTCCAACTGGGTCACTCCAGGGATGTGTGTCACATTCCGTCACCAGCCAGCGTTCCCGGGGGGAAAACTCCATCCAGGGATCGTGCTGGGACAAGGAATTTTGGTGTGTGGCGAGGRCTGGCGGAATGAAGGGGTTTGTAATGGAGTTAGGGGGATCCGGGAGGGGTTTCCACAGGAATTCCAGGATGGGAAAGGCTGGAAGGGACAACAGGGGCTCCYGTCTGCTCCAGCAGGGTCATCCCAGAGCGCAGGGCATCCAGAAATTCTGGAATATYCCCAGTGAGGAGACTCCACAGCCTCTCTGGGATCTGTTCCAGCGCTCCCAGGGAAGAAGTTCCACCTCCTGTCCAGGGGGAATTTCCTGGAGTCCCCCRGAGCAGAGCCTSGCCCTGCTCGGAGCCCTCCGGACACGCCGGGACGAGGATTTTTCCCAAGGCTGAGCAGCCCCGGCTCCCTCAGCCTTTCCCGGGCAGGGAAATGCTCCAGGCCCTTCCTCATCTCCGCTCCAGGAGCTCCGTGTCYCTCCCGTCCCGGGATCCCAGAGCTGGACCCAGCACTCCGGACGGGCGGGATCATTCCCGGGCCCGCTGGGAACGCTGTTCCCACGATCCCGTTGTCCTTCTCGGCCGCGAGGACACACCCGAAGCTCGGAACAAAACCAAATCACTCATTCTGAGCCTTATAACTCAATCTGAGCTCTGCTTCCTCTCCGGAATGTCAACAGAAGGAATGTCGGGAGCGCGCAGATCGGGAAATATTGGAGCCAGCACAAAGGGACAGACAGAGCAGAAATAAAAGAAATTAAAGKAAACCAAAGAGAAGAAATGAAATAAAACAAATGAAATCAAAATCAAAGAGAGTCGTCCCGTCCCCGCGACGCCCCCACACYCCGCCGCGGATCTTCCGCCGTGCCAGGAGTTTTTTCCCTGCCCTTTATCCCGCGGAGCTGGAGCTGCCCTTTGCCCTCTGCCCGGGGGCGTCGGGCACGGGGAGCAGGATAACAGGGAACGATCCCACAGCCCTTGCGCTCCCGGCGTTCGGCGCTGTCCGCTCGAGTGGGAAAAGATCTCAAGGAGCGTGGAGAGCCCTTGAACAATCCTGCCTCTCTCCCAGCGCCGATCCCGCTGAAATTCCCCTTCCCACGGCGAYGATTCGGGAAAAAAGCTCTGCTTATCCTACGGGGAAACTCCGGGACCGCCGCGTGTTTTCCCGACAACTTCCCCCCTATCCCGAACGCTGATAAAACCCTGATAAAACAGCTGAGCGTTTCATCAATTCCCTAAATGAACCCCGCCGCCATTCCAGCCGATATTCCCAGCYGGGGCTCTTCCTCGCCCGCATCCCGCGGGCGTTTTCCCGGTGAGGAAAATCCTCCTCCCCCCTGGGCTGTTGATCAAATCCCGGCTCTGTTTTCCTCGTCCCCATTGTCATGGCGAGGAGCCGCCTGGAGCCTCGCTCCCGTTCCGCCTTCCCTGCCCACAAATCCATCAGGAGCTTGGATTCCAGCCCGACGCGCCACGGGCAGCTCTCCCATGCTTTTTATTTTATTTTATTCGAATTTTTTTTCGCACGTCTGACTCCACCGCGGGGGCACGGAAATCGCAGGCGCTATCGGCACCGCCGTGCCCCGCGCATGCTGATCAGGAGGGGCTCGAGCTGCTCCGATCCTCCTGGATTTTCCCCAAAAACGGAGGGGGGAAAAGCGCTGGAAATGACCCCGGGAGCGATGTTCGGACGTGGAACGGCAGCGGGAGGGTGCCGGGGGGGAGCGGGGAGAGCTCTGGCCAGCTTTTATCCCACTTGTTGCGCCGAGAAATGCTCGAAATTCAGAATATTCCAGCCCTTTCCTGCCCAGCAGCATCCCGGGGAGTGCGGGAGGGAGTAAATCCCACGGCAAAACACCCGAAATTCGGAATATTTCAGCCCCTTCCTGCCCAGGAGTAAATCCCACGCCAAGCCTGGATATTTATCCCCGCATCTTTCCACTCGGGAATGATTTTAGGGCCTGTCTGGGAGCTCCACATGGGATCCCAGCTCCCGTTCCCTGTGGAAAAGCGGGATGCGGGTGCGACCTTGGCGCCGGGGCTGCCCCTTCTGCTCGGGGAAGGCAGCGGGGAAGAAAAACCGTGGAGATGGAAGAGCCTTCCCGAAGGGAAGGRGYTCGGGAAGGGGCTCGGGAAGGGGCTCGCTCCCACCCGCGAGCCTGCGGGAGGTTTTAAAAGGACTTCCCGGGAATGGGAAGGAGCTGGAGCAGGGGGAATGAGGCTTTCCCTCCTCCGGGAAAGCAGCACCGAGGGACCGGCGGAGCCAGGGAAGGGCAGCCCTGGGCTTCGGGAGCAGGGAACGGGATGGGAATGGGGGAACGGCGGTGGGAATGGGGGCAGAGACATGGGCAGGGGGGAATAAGGATGGGAATGGGGGAACAGGGATTGGGAGAGGGGCAGAGACATGGGCAGGGGGAAACAGATGGGGAGAGGGGCAGAGACATGGGAAAAGGGGACAGAGACATGGGAAAAGGGGACAGAGACATGGGAAAAGGGGCACAGATATGGGGAGGCAGACAAGGGGACAGGGGAACAGGAATAGAAAGAGGGACACAGGCACGGGGAGGGGGGCACAAGCATGGGGAGAGGGGCAGAGACACGGGAAGAGGGGAACAGGGATGGG
>JACAXG010000028.1:1952696-1965892 GCA_018881555.1 Amblyornis subalaris
GGTTGTTATTGAATTCCCTGAATTGGGATTTGTTTAATTCCCTGAATTGGGGTTGTTATTGAATTCCCTGAATTGGGATTTGTTTAATTCCCTGGTTTTTACTGAATTCCCTGAATTGGGGTTTATTTAACGACCCAAACTGGAGATTATTGAATTCAATTATGTGGATTTTATTGAATTCCTTGAATTGGGATTTACTGAATTCCTGAATTGGGGTTTTTATTGAATTCCCTGAACTGGGGTTTGTTTAATTCCCTGGTTTTTACCGAATTCCCTGAACTGGGGTTTATTGAATTCYCTGGAGTTTACTGAATTAAATGAAGTGGATTTTATTGAATTCCTTGAATTTGGGTTTATTTATTTCCCTGAATTGAGGTTTATTGAACTCCCTGAATTGGGCTTTATTGGATTAAATGAGGCGTTTTTTATGGAATTCCCTGAACTGGGGTTTATTGAATTCCCTGAACTGGAGTTTATTGAATTCAATGAAGTGGATTTTATTGAATTCCCTGAACCGGGGTTGATAGAATTCCCTGTTTTTTCTGGAATTACCTGAACTGGGGCTCATCCCTGCACAGCTCGATGTTGGGCCTGAAGGACCTGTCGAAGAGCCTGGTCTGAGCCACTTTCAGATGAGCCTCCTTGTCCCTGATGGCTTTTTTCAGGTGGACAATGTTGGCTTCCTGCTCCCCAATATCCTTCAGGATCTGGAAAGGACATCCAAGGAAAAGAATGTTCCAAAAAAAGGACTCACACAACACATCCCACCTCCACGGAGAGCTTTAAATTGGAAATTTTAGTGGAAATCAGGCAAGAAAAACTCAGATTATTTTAAATGAGAGCTGCTGATCAGCCTGGATTTCCAAGGAAAATGGAAAAGGCGGGAAATCCTGGAATCTTTCTCCTCATAACCACTGACAAACATAAAATAAAGATATCCAGCTGGCATCTCCCACCACATCCTAAGGAATGGCTGCTTTTTCCACACTTTCCAACGGCTAACAGAGGAAAAGGAGCTGCTCCATGCCGGAAAAGGGGGAAGAGGCCAAAGACATTCCTTGTTTATRGAGGAAATAAAAGCCCTAAGGTGGTTTTGAGCTCTTTATTCTTATTATTCCATGGAGAATCCCATCCTCAGTCTAGAAAGCAGCAGGAAACATCCTCTCCAAACCTCTCCCGTGGGACGCCAGCACATCCCACCCCCAGGAATTCCCACCAGGCGCTCAGGAAYGACTTTTCCCACATTCCCAACGGCCTCGCACCACGGAAGGAGCCGGAGGAGGCCGAACGCAGTCACAATCCCACAAAAACCCRGGAATCCTGTCTCCAGGAAAACTCCTTCCTCACTCCATTTTAGCCTTTATTCCCCAAGCATAAATCTTTGATTTGAAATCTTGAATTCRAAATCTTGAATTTGAACGATTGAATCCAACCTCATCCCAACGAGCCAAAGCGCAACCCTCCCTTCCCCCTTCCCGAGCATTCCACCACCTTTCCCAGCGCGGACAAACCTCCTGCCGGGCCAGAATTCCCTCCGATCCCACTCACCCTGTCCAGGTGCTGCTCCAGCTTGAGCTTGGCATCTCCCAGCTCCCTGCAGTGGTTGTCAAAGGCCTCGCTCACGGCCGCTCGCTGCATCCGCAGGTCCTCGGATGCGTCGTGGATGATGTTGTTGATGAGGGAACGGAGCTGCACCGACGCCAACTTTTCCTGCTCCGCGCTGGAAATGTTGTCGTGGCTGAACTGGGCCCAGGATTTGGGCGTGGAGGCGCTGGGAACGGGATAAAATGGGAATGTTGGCTTTTAAAGCGGTTGCGGCGTCGGTTGGGTTTGGGTTTTGCTTGCAGTGTGGATTGGTCATTRATTCTCTAATAAATTAATAAAAATTCTCTAATAAATTCACAAAAATGCTCCAATAAATGCATAAAAATTCTCCAATAAATGAATAAAAATCCTCTAATAAATGAATTAAAACCCTCCAACAAATTAATGAACTCTCATTCCTAAGGCTTCAAAGGGAAGTAAAGCAAGACCCAAAATCCAAGGGAAATAATTCACGGCACGGAATCAGCCCAAGATCTTCCATCTTTGGTAAAATTCCTTAAAAAGTGCACACAGGATTTTTGTGCAGTTCAGTGCCCAGAAAATAAACATATATTTGGGATTTATAGGATGTGTTTACTTGGGAATAAAAAGATACAGGATCGTGCCAGGCTGGGAGAGCTGGGAACGTTCACCTGGAGAAGGGAAAGCTCCAGGGAGACCTCAGAGCCCYTTCCAGTGCCCAAAGGGGCTCCGGGAGAGCCGGAGAGGGACTTGGGAYAAGGGACAGGACACAGGGAATGGCTTCCCATTGGAAAAGGGGAGATTGGGGTGGGATATTGGGACKGAATTCCCAGCTGGGAGGGCGGGGAGACCCCGGCACAGCTGCCCGGGAACCCCCGGAGCTGCTTTTCCACGTCCAAAGCAGCATTGATCCCACTGCGGATTCAGCGTGGCGGCCGCGCCGCCATCCCGGGGCTATCCCGGGGCTATCCCGGCGGGAATGACTCACTTCTCCTCGAACTTCACGGAGCTGGGGTGGCACTGCACGTCGGTGCTGTCGCTGCAGTAGCTCACGCACTTGTCGTCGATGTGGTAGGTCTGAACCTTGTCCGACCARTCCAGCTCGCAGTTCTCCTTCTGGATCCGATTGGATCTGCGAGGTCGGAATCACACATCCAAGGGAAGCGAGGGAATTCCCAGCATCACCCCCATTTGGGAAGCTCAGCTCCATCCTTTGTCTTTCGCAAAGCAACGAGGCCACAAACCTGCCCTTTGGCGCGGAAAATCCCAAACTCTCCCTCCCCACAGGCATGTCCCAGRTGGGATATTGGGAAGGAATTCCAAGGTGAGGGTGGTCAGGCMCYGGCACAGATTCCCAGAGAAGCTGTGGCCGCCCCTGGATCCCTGGGATGTTCAAGGCCAGGTTGGACAGGGCTTGGAGCATCCTGGGATAGCGGGAGGTGTCCCTGCCCATGGATAATCCTGAGTGRTGTCCAGATCCAAACTCCTGCCCTGGTGTTAATTAGAGGCAAACACCCAATTAATTCCAACGATTGCAAAGACAGGAGGCTCGGAGCCGTTATCAGCTGATAACAGCAGGGGTCACCCTTATCCAAGGAATCAGAACAATCTGCCGGACAATGGCACTACAGCGGGAATAAAACCACCTCACAACAACGATAAAAAGCAAAATTAAACTCATTATGCTCCTCTCTTGCTCCAATTGATGTGCCAGAGCTATTTCGTATTAATCTGCATTTACAGCCATGCTTATCAAAAATAAGATTGCATTTCTCAGGCAGAATAGCAGCAAATAAAAGCATTTTTAAACTAAAATATGAAAGTTTCCAGCAGTTAATTCCTCTACATTGATGCACCTTGGGATACAGACAACTTTCCAAAGGGTTTGTTAGAAATTCCAAGCAAATCAGCCTTTGGAAAGGCAAGGAACACCCACCCCGGGACAGAAATTTCGGATTTAAAGTTCACACTGACGTCTGGTGGCAAAAAAATTCCTCTCGGAAAGCTCTTTTGATCCAAAAAAAATCCCTTTAAACCAGCCAAAAATACAAATATATCCCAAGGTGCAAGAAGATATCCAGGGAATACTTTCACAGCACTGGAGTTCAGTGCTGGAAAACAAATCCAACACAGTCCTGGAATCCAGGAAAAGCTAAAATCTACTTTATTCTGCTTGAAAATCCTGAGGTTTCATCACTAGTTCCTCATTCCAGCTTTAAATGGAATTCCCACAGCTCCTAAGGCTGGCCTAGGTGAGCTCTTTATCCCAGGAATTCTTTGGATCCTGGGAAATGTCTTACCTTATCTGGGTGGTAGCCTGAATAATCGTCCTTTTCAGAAGATCCCGGATATCCCTGATCAGCTCAGCTTCCTAGAGAAAAACAGGGAGACTCCTGACAATCCTGAGGAGCAACTGGAGTTGTGGATAAATCCTGAAATCTTCTTTTCTACTCTAACTTTGTTAYTGGATTTTTGGAGGAATCAGCAGATCCTGAGGGGACTCAGCTCTAAGCCTAAGGAGGCAGCAAGACCTGGAATACTCCTAAAGCCTGGGAATTCGGTATTTTCTGGGTATTCCATGGAAAAGTCTATGTTCTATCCTACTAGGGAAGGAATTCTTCCCTGGCACAGGTTGCCCCTGGATCCCTGGAAGCGTCCAAGGAGAGGCTGGACAGGGCTCGGAGCAACCTGGGATAGTGGAAGGGGTGGAAAAAGTGGGAAGGGATGGAAATAGATGATCTTTAAGGTCCCATCCATCCCAAACCCTTCCAGGATCCTATGATTCCATCAGACTAAACAGGAYATATGAATTCCTTGCTCAGTTTGTAACAATTCCCACATGGAAAYATCCTCCACTGAGCCTCACCTGTTTGTATTTTTGACCGGAAAAACCTCTTAARTATTGATTATAACACCGAAATCACACACAATTCCCACTGAAAGGTAAATAATCACTAATTAATTCCTGGGATGCTGGGATAGGTGTTATTCCAAGATGACGAATGACCCGGAATCCGCTCAGCTTTGAAGGATGTGGAATCTCAGGGACACCTTTGGATCGTCGCCTTGGCAAGACAACAGCGCCAGCCCCAGGAACCGCCAACACTGGGACAGTTTGAGCATGGAAACAGGCAGGGAATGTTCCGCTGCTCCCGCTTTTTGGGTTCTGACACTTTTAAAGTGCGACCTGCGGGGAGGAGGGGCCTTTAATGAGGGAATTTTCCTTGGCTCTGGGCCGAGAGGGAGGATCCGCTCTCCTCCAGCCACACTCCCGCGATTTGAAACACTTTTTGAACACAGGAAGGATTTTAAACGATGCTCGCCCAGCCTTGGAATGGCACACGGAGCCCAGGAAGGGCCCGGCAGGCCCTGCCTCGCGGGAGACGCTTCCAGCGGCGCCCTCATTCCTCCTCCTTCGCGCTCCAGGCCCGTCCCGGCCCCTGGGGTCCCGCTCACCTTCAGCAGCTGCCTCTCCACCTCATCGATCACCAGGTCGGGGGGCTGCCTCCTGTCGCGACACTCCAGGTTATCCACGACAACTCCGTACGGCACCTCGGTGGCGTCGAGCGCCCGCTCGAGCCGCAGCTTCTGGGCCGCCAGCAGGTTGGTCTCGGCGTCCAACTCCATGATCTCCTTCTGCAGCTCCACCCGCCAGAARTGGATGTCCTGCAGCCGCTGGCCCAGGGTGCTCTTGGAGTACTCCTGGGCTCGCTGAGCGCTGGCGGCCGCGTGCTTCACCAGGTGCTTGGCCTCGGTGCGGCCTCTCTCCGCCTCCTCGCTGGCCGCGTAGGCCTTGTAGTAGACGCCCGCGTTGCGGCGGTGCCACTCGGGCAGCTGGTACTTGGCCGTGCGGAGGCCGGCCACGGCCATGCCGCAGCACGAGCGCGGCCTCTCGTCGCGGGCCACATCGCAGATCCTGCCGGGCAGCGGGCGGGAGGGCACGGCCGTGGGCAGCGGCTCCTCGGCCTGCGCCATGCCGGCGCCTCGCCTGCCCCTCGCGGGGAGCTCCCTCCTCCTCCGCCGCCGCCGTCGCCTCCTCTGCCGCCGCCGAGCGTTGYCCCGGCGCCCCGGTAACGGCGGAGCCAATGGGGAGGCGGCTCGCGGTTGATTGAC
This sequence comes from Amblyornis subalaris, assembly GCA_018881555.1. Lineage (NCBI taxonomy): Eukaryota > Metazoa > Chordata > Aves > Passeriformes > Ptilonorhynchidae > Amblyornis > Amblyornis subalaris. The sequence goes on from JACAXG010000028.1 coordinate 1,958,376, forward strand.
GGCTCGGAGAACCAATCATCGCGCGGCTCGGCCCCGAGGGCGGCGCTGATTGGCCGGCGCGTTTCCCGGGCTCGCCCCCCCCACGCGCGCGTTCGTTGCCGTGGAGACGCGCGCGCGCGCGGCGGCGTGAGGGAGGTGTCATGGCGGCGACGGCGCCSTCGTGGAACCGCGGGATGGTGAGGGTTGGGAATGAACTGTGGGAACGGCTGGAACTGTTCGTCCAGCGCGGCCGCTGTGAGCCATMAAACACAGCAGCCAACTGCAGCCASGMGCCTCGAGCTCCTCCAGGGATGGGGATTCTGCCGCCTCCCTCGGCGCCTGCTCCGATGTGGGAGCGCCTGGAAGCGAAGGGAATTTTTCCGGGATCTGATCGGAATTCCTGTGTCTCCGTYTAAGGTTGTTTGCTCTGATCCTCTCGCCGCTGGGGCGAGGGATCCTCCCGCTGCAGGGCGGGAGGGACCAGTTCACGCCTCGCTCCAAGCCCTGGGAAAGGAAAGGAAATAGGGAAAGGGAAAGGGAAAAGAGRCGACAGAGGGCACTCTCGTCCTAGCACAGATCCTCTGGGGTTGGTGTCATTTGGATTTAAAAATTGAAAAAGGGAGAAACTCCTGGTTCACTGGAGCCTTCCCGGTGTTCCCGGCCTGATCCCTGCCTTGGCTTGGAATTCAAATCCCATCTCATTCCTGGGACYTTCCACTATCCCAGGGTGCTCCRAGCCCCGTCCAGCCYGGCCTTGGGCACTTCCAGGGATCCAGGGGCAGCCACAGCTTCTCTGGGAATTCCATTCCAGCCCCTCCCCACCCTCCCAGCCAGGAATTCCTTCCCAATATCCCATCCATCCCTGCCCTCTGGCAGTGGGAAGCCATTCCCTGTGTCCTGTCCCTCCGTGCCTTATCCCAAATCCCTCCCTTGGACACCTCAGGAATGAGGACTCCAAACCTCCCTGGGCAGTTCCAGTGCCTGGAACCCTTTCCATGGAGAAATTCTTCCCGAAGGCAAACCCCAGGAGCTCAAATCCCAGCTTTTCTGTCCTCTCCTGGCTCCAGCACCTTCTCCATGTCCAAGCAGGCCAAGAAATCCTGGGATCCAACTGAGCCAGAGGGACGAATTCCCCATTTGTTGGAATTTATCTCGGTTTTACTGCGYGGGGGAGACATCCAATTTCCTTTATTCCATCTTTATTCCGTAATTCCTTATGAATTAAGGCTCGTTATCCCTGTTATCTGCACAGCCCAGCCGGGAGAGAACACCCAGCCCATCCATCCCTGTGAGAAATAGGGAGGGAAATTTCAGGAATTAGCACAGAGGAGAGAAAATCCCAACAATTCTTTTCCATCTGCTGCTCCCAAACTCTCCCTGAAGGGAGGAATAAAGGGATTTAAAGAGCTGGGAGGGGGAATCTTGGGAATTTTGGGGTTTAATATCAATAAAGTGTYGGGAAATAAACACCCGATAAGGATTCCAGCCTCGGGAGCTGGGAAAGACTCAGAAATCCGAGGAATGTGGGCGTTGTTTTCATCTCGTATCCCGGAGATTGGAATTGCTCTTCCTGGAATTGGATCGATTGGGAGAACAGGAATTGTTTGGAGCATTATTAACAATTCTTTTTAAAAATTCCAAAAGCCTCCATGGAGTCATTCCAGCATGGATGAAGGTCCCGTTCCCAGCTGATTTCCCAGCCTGGAGTGATGAGGAATCCACTCCTCGTTCCCAGAGCTCTTTCCCAACCTTAACCATCCCAGAATTCCAAGCCGAATTCCACCACTGGAGGCGCAATCCCTGTTCCTGCGGGTGTTTTCCATGGATTTGTGTCTTGGCTCTGCTGCCGGAGCTCGGACGTGTTGCTGCTTCCCAGGGGGAAGGATCCGAGGCGGAGCGCTGGGGAAAGTTTGGGAATGATCCATGCGCTCGGAAGGGCCTTCTGTGCGTCCAAACCAAGCCTGAAATGCGAATTATCCCRGGTTAGGATCTTTTCCAAGGATAAACGGGGCCTGACAGAATTCCTGGGAGCACCACTGGGATTTTTTCCCTGTGCCGTGCTCCTTCCTGTTCCCGGTGCCCAGCCTGGGATCTTATCCCTGGAAAAGCCTCGCGGCTCCAAGGGAAACAAAGGCAGAGTCCAGGGAGAAATGGATTTGCTCCYGGGATAAATAACAAGGATTTGGGAGAGCTCCAATGTTTGAGCTTGAGCAGAGTTTGAATTCCCAGAAAAGCGCAAAAAGCAGGAATTCCTCCTGCTCCTGGAGGAACATGGAGAGGAGGCAGAACAGGGAATCACGGAATCCACAGGGAGCATCGGATCCGATTCCCGGCCCTGCACAGACATCCCAACAATCCCAACAATCCCAACAATCCCAACAATCCCAACAATCCCAACAATCCCATCAATCCCAACAATCCCAACAATCCCAGCCTGGGTCGTCCAAACCCTTCTGGAATTCCGGCAGGTTTGGGAATGTGCCCATTTCCTGGGGAGCCTGTTGGGTGCTTCCTTTCCCAAAAATCCAACCTGGACATGGATTCCTTTGGATTGACTCCTCCCTGTCCTCCGGAGATGGAAAATCCAGCGCCAGGGGGAGGGAATATCTCCAGGGGAAATCAGAAAATGGGAAAACATCCATCGGGACGGAGCGGGGAGGGGGAGGAGGGGGAAAAAAATCCCATTAAAAACGGGAAAATGACTTYGGCAACCTCCGACCTTCCCCGCGGAATCCGCAGGAAATCCTGGCGGGAACGAGGAGCTGGAAAATCCAATCAATTCCCTTATCTGCTCCTTCCCTGGGAGCTGGGATGCGGCTCCGGCCGCTGCCCTTTCCCCAAGGAAAAGCTTTTGGAGGATGCAGATTTCATTCCCAGATTCCTCTCGTGGCGTTTTCCCGGGGATTTTCCGGGCTGGGAGCGGCGGATGAGGAATGCAGCCGGAGCATTCCCRCTGGAGCAGGGATGGGGCAGGGAAGGTTTTCCCGGGATCTGGGCGTGGCCGGGAGCGCGGCGATCCCGAAAAAGCCTGGCTGACATTCCCAGGAGCTCCTGGATTTGACGCTTCCAGGGATGGGGCAGCCGCAGCTGCTCTGGRATATCCTCTGGAATATCCATGGATGTGTCAGATCCTGGGACAATGGGAGAGGGAAACCTCATCCAGAGGAAAAGGACTCGGATCCAGAGGGGTTTTTAACGGGAATTGTGGGGCAGGAAAGCTCTGGGAGCGTTTGGGATCTGGGGAAAAGTCTCCTCCTCTTCCCAAAATTCCCCTCTCCGGGTCTGGGATCTGGGAAAAGAACCGGGAAAAAGGGATTTGRGCGACTTCAAAGGAAACAATCCCCAACGAAGCCATTTTTAGGGACAGGGAAAAGAGGGAAATGAGGAGGGAAAGGGGAAAAGACGGAGCAAAACTCCCAGAAATGTTGGAGACTCCACTGGATCCTTTCATTCCCAAAAAAACAGGGATATTTTGGACAAGCCTGGAGCCTCCGGAGCTCTCAGCCCATTCCTTGGGATCGCCGATGGAATTTTGTGCCGTTTGACCTCTCCTGGCTCCTGCTTTTCCGGGATGGGGATGGAGCTGGGAGCCTCATCCTGCTCATCTCCGGCTCAATCCCTTCCCGACATTTCCCGGAGAAAGGATCGTCCTGGCCCAGGGAATGGAAACGGAAGCGAATCCTTCCCCGGGGATTATCGGGAATGAGCAGGGATTTTTCCAGAGGTGCCGAGCCCTGCTTGGAGGCACAAACTCCGCCCTGGGAAYGCTGAGCTTCCCGGGAAATCAGAGAACTCGGGAATGAGGCGCAGGGAAAGCAAAGTTTGGGATGAGAGAAGGAATTTTGGAGGGAAGATTCGGGAAGTTTCCGCATCCGAGTGGCTCGGTTTGGGTTATTTGGGATATGCGGAATTCCCTAAAAAATTTATTCCCTGGGAAACTCCGGGATTGGGATTGGGAAGGACCTCAAAGCTCATCCAGGTTCCGATCCCAACGCTTCCCGCTATCCCGGGAAAACCCTCGGCTTGGCGGGAATGGTTTGTATCCACGAGGAATCCAGGGAGAGGGAGAGTTCCGAGGGCACGGAATGACRGGACAGCGGGAATGGCTTCCCGGAGGGCAGGGATGGATGGATTTTGGGAAGGAATTCCCGGAGAAGCTGTGCCTGCTCCATCCCTGGAAGTGCCCAAGGATGGGGCTTGGAGCAACCTTGGGATAGTGGAAGGAATTGGGCTTGGAATTGGATCTTTAAATCCCTCCCGACCCAACCCAGCCTGGAATTCCCGGAATTCCTCTCCTCCCTGACCCCACCAATCTCCACGTGGATTTTTCCGCCTCCTTTGGAATCTTTTATCCCTTTTTTCCCCTTCCTGTGGCTCTTCCTGCCCTCCCAAAGCTTCCCGAACAAACGCTGGATCCGAGCTGCTTTTCCCTCCTTTTTCCAGGCGTTTGGATCCCGTGAAAGGCCTGTGGGGGTTTTATGGGATTKTTCCTTGTTCCTTGCTTTTCCACCCCAATTCTCCCAGGCTGCTCCAAGCTCCGTCCTTGACCATTCCAGGGATGTGGCTGGGACAAGGATCCTCCCAGATGGAGAATTCCCAGGAGATTTGTGCCGGGAATGACGCGGCTGGAGCCTGAAATCCCAAAAACCTGCGGATTTCCCACAAATCCCGCCTGGTTTTCCTGGAAAACTTYGGCACAAAGGGCAGGAAACCCAAGGGATCCAACCCCGGGAGAGGAATCCGAGCGGAATTCGATGGGAAGGAGACCTGGAAATGTGGGAATCTCAAATCCCAAGAAAAAGCCCTGAAAGAGGAATCTGCTGGAAAAGGATTTTCCCGGCTGTGCCRTTCCAGGAGCTCTCCGGGTGAAAAGCGGGAAAGGAGCAGCTCCATGTTGGGAAAGAGGAGGAAAAACCTTCCCAGCCTTTCCTGCAAAACTCCGGGAAAACTGGGAAGGGAAGAGGAACAGGATGCAAACAGGCCCCAGCCCGATCCGAAGGCACACGGATCCGCCGATCCCGGAATTTCGCGTTGGCAGGGATTGGTTTCCTGCACGGGAGAGGAATCCCTCCTATCCCGAGGGATATTTCGGGAATGCTGGAGCGGGAATGGATCCCCTGAGGGCGCAGGGAGAGGGCACGGAGAAGCAAATCCACCTGGAAAACAGGAACGGAGCAGGGAGAGGCTCCGGGTGRGGCTTGGGAATGGATTCGGGGATGCTCCAGGGAAATCCTTCATCCCGCGGGAGCGACGCCAATCCCRGGATCGGCGGGAGGAAAACTCACGGGAATGGCGCCGCTTTTCCCACGGAAATTCCCGGATTTTCCTAGCGGAGGCTGAGGCTGTTCCCGCCTTCATCCCAGCTATTCCCTGCGCCAAGAAATCCGGGATACATCCCCTTGGAATGATCGCCGTGTAGGGATGGGATCAATCCCTTCAATCCCGCAGGATTTAAGGCCTTCCCGGCCCTTCCCGCCGGGATTTTCCCTGGAAAAGGAGGCTGCCGGCAGAGGGCACACGATCTATGGATATGGGGATGCTCCATGGATTCTCCCTGCTGCTTCCCGAGCTCTTCCCGAGGGGAGAAAAGGAGGCAGGAGGTGACCGGAGAGGATCGGGAATGGGATTTGTGTTTTCCATGGAAAAACTGATTTATTCCCTCGGGGCCATCGGGCTCGGATTTCCTCCCCTCGCCCTTTATTTTTGGGATTTGGGCTTGGGATTTGGGGAATTCTTGGTCCCTCCCTTTGCCTGGATGAAAATCCGGATTTTCCGCGGCCAGCTGGGAATTTTTGGGATGCTCATCCCGAAGCAGGCGGAGAACGGAAGCAGGGAAGATCCTGCCGGAGCTTTTCCCACATCCCAATCCCAGGGGTGAGCGTGGAGGATCCGAGGGTTCCTCTCCCAGGATCTGGGGGGACTTTCCCGGGATTTGGGATGCGGAATCCAAACTTTGGATGTTTGACCCTCCTGYGGCTCCGATACCTTCGGACTCATCCCAAGGAGCTTTTTTTCCTTGGATGTGCAGCTCCTGCCTGGGGCTCTTCCCTCTTTTCCCAGCTCCCATCCCATCCTCAAAAAAACCGGGAATTTCCCTGTCTCCTTCCGTCTCCTGGGCGTTCCCAGAGGGAAAAGCTCTCTCCTGACTCCCATGGATTTGCAGCATTCCAGCGGCTCCTTTCCCTCGCTTCCCGGGGCCGGAGATCCCTCGGATCCAAGTTTGCTTCCAAGATATCCCAGGAGTGGGATCCTCGCTCTGTATCCAGGCCTCGGAGGACCCTGGATGGGCTCCCGGCCCTGCCCTGCCYGAGCCTGGAATTTTCCGGGAATGAGGCGTCTCCGTCCCCCCAGGATGGCCATGGATCCGCTTTCCCGCGGAATGCGCAATCCCCGCGGATGGGAGGGGATGGAAAAGCGCGGGATGGGGATCTGCCCCTGGATCTGTGGGAATGGGACGGGAAAGGATCACGGGAATGGGAAGGGAAAGGATAATGGGAATGGGAAGGGAAAGGATCACGGGAATGGGAAGGGAAAGGATAATGGGAATGGGAAGGGAAAGGATCACGGGAATGGGAAGGGAAAGGATAATGGGAATGGGCTCCCGATGCATCCCCCATGGAATGTGGGCTTGGAATGCGCCGTGTGCGCCAGGAGCTCATCCCGTGGATTTCCAGGATCGGCCAGGGATCCCTCGGGAAGCTCCAGGTGTCCGGGAAGCTCTCAGGGCACACCAAGCCCAGGCTGCTCCCTCGGAGCAGGGGAGGGAATGCTGGGAATCCTGAGAAAACCAACGGAGCGGGAATGCCACGAATCCCTATAAAACCAGCGGAGCGGGAATGCCACAGATCCCAATCAAACCAGCGGAGCGGGAATGCTGTAATCCCGATCAAACCAGCAGGGTGGGAATGCCATAAATCCCAATCAAACCGGGATAAATGCCATAAATCCTCATCAAACCAGCGGAGTGGGAATGCCATAATTCCCGATAAAAGCAGCAGAGCGGGAATGCCATAAATCCCAATAAAACCAGGATAAATGCCAGAAATCCCAATAAAACCAGGATAAATGCCAGAAATCCCAATAAAACCAGGATAAATCCCGATGAAAGCAGCGTCGAAGGAGCCAGGAGCGATCCCCAATAAATCCTGGGAAGAGCAGGATGAGACTTCCAGAGGAAACGTCGGAGCGGGATTTGTCCTCCCCTGCCCCCGGAGCTTCCCTCCAGGACGGTGCCGAGGAGATTTCACGGAGAGGGAATTCTCCCTAGATCCCGGCAGGAAAATCCTGCTGCTGCCGGAATGCCGATAGGAACACGGGATTGCTTGGAATGACGGAATCTGGAATGGTTTGGGACATTCCCGGGATGGAGCATCCGCAGCTCCTCCGTGTGGGATGGGAGAAACCTCAGAGATGGAATCCAAGCATTCCCGAAAATTCCTCAGGAATATCCAAGCTGCCTGGAGGAGCTCCCCGTGGGAATGGCCCCGGGACAGGAGGGATGTGGGATGGGATGGGATGGGATGGGATGGGATGGGATG
>JACAXG010000028.1:1973142-2042211 GCA_018881555.1 Amblyornis subalaris
CCCCGATCCCAGCAATCCCTGATCCCGGCTTCGGGGTTTAGCGGGAGCGCGGGACGCCTGGGAGCGTTCCCATCCCGGCGCTCATCCCGCTTTTTGGGGAGGGAGGGACGCGCGCCGAGGTCCCCTCGGATGGTCCGAGCGGCTCGGAGGGACACGCGGGACAAAGTCCTCCATCCCCCCCGCTATTCCCACAGGGAAGAACCCCTGGACTCCGCTCCCGCCCGGAGTTTTCCCGAGGCAACCTCGTTTTCCTTGGAGTCCCCGGGGGGGGGGGGATCGGAGCCCCTCGGGGCTTTTATGTAAGAGCCGCGAGTTGCCGCGCGCTCTCCCGGCTGGAAAAATGGAGCTGGAGTTGGTCGGGAAAGGCGCGCGCCCTCATTCCCGAAAACTGCCTCTCCGCTTTTGTTCTCCCGCGCCTCGCCGGGAAGGGAGGGAAGAGCGGAGCCTCCGTGCCCGCGCCGCTCCCGGTGTCCTTGTCCCGGCGTTTCCCTGTCGCTCGCGCCATCCAGGAGCTGGAATTTTACCCGGAATGCCGTGTGCCCGCGGGAGAGCTGTCGGGCGTGCCGCGAGAATCTTTGGGAAGCGAGCGGGCTTTGTGCGCGGAATTCCTGCTTTTCCCTCCTCCCCCSGTCCCTTCGCCGCCTCCATCCCGCTGTCGGGGCCGTTATCGATGGATATTGGGATTATGGATCCGGCTCCAGAGGAGAACCCCCCCCCGCCCCCCCCGCGCATCCCGGTTTTCCGACGCCGAGCCCGGCGGGAGTCGCGCGATCCTCCCGGGAATGCCGCCTGGGGCTGGGAAGGCGCAGGGAAAATCGGAGGGAAAACGCCGCAGTTTTGATGGCCTCGACTCCCTTTTTGTGTGAGGTTCGCTCCGAAATCCTGGGATTTGGGGCCGCGCTTTGCCCTTCCCGGGGGCTGGAACCGGGAAGCGCGAGGGGGAAAGGGGAAGGAAAAGAGGAGTTGGTGCTTAAGCTCGTCCATTCCGCATGGAATGGCAATTCCATGGTAAAARCGGGATGGCCCCGGCCCTGGAAGGAGCGCTCGGCGCGAGGGAGTCAGGGCGGATTCGTTCCCTTAAATCGGCTTGGAAAACTTCGGGAGGCTGTGGGAGGGAAAAGTCTTTTCCTTTGGATTTGGGGGAGTCTCCGGCATTCCCGAAATCCTTCCCTCTGCCAGGGGAAAATCCCGAGCGGTGCCGATTTGCTGGGAGAGAGCTCAGGGCTGCTCCTGCCGCTGGAGGCGAGGCCGTGCTTTGGTTTTCCCTTCGGGAATTCGCACGGGAGCGAATTCCTTTCCCGAACTTCCCCATCCGACTCGATCGGCTGGAAAGGGCGACGGTCCCGGAGCAGGAATTCCATAAAATTCCCCCTCTCGGGGTCGGTGTGTCTGGATTGCGGCAGAGCGGAGCTCCCGAGGCGTCCCAGCCGCAGGGATCAGCTCCTCGCCGGGAATTTTTCCCCCATTTTTCCACTCTCCGTGATCAAATCCCTTTCGAGGAAGTTTTTCGGGAAGAGGCGGTTGGGATTTCCGCAGGGATTCGGGAGCGAGGGCTGTGCCTCGCTCGGGGGCAGCTGGAAACAGGGAGCTTGGGAAAAATTCCGGTGCCGCGGGGCTGGGACGCTCGGGAAGAGGCTGGATCGGGATGTGTGAGGCGGATCAGAGCGGCGAGGGCTGGAATTCCAGGTGCTTTTCCCAGGGGGAAGAGGAGCTCGGGGATGAGAGCGCAGAGCTTGTTCCCGGTGTGGTTTGGGTGACTTTTCCTGCCGATCCAGAATCCACAAATCCATAATCCACGGGAAGGAGCGTGGGGTTTCCGTTAGGATTTCCAGGAGGGAAGGGATGGGACCGGGAAAAATCCCAAGATCCGATCCCGAGGAGCTTCCCCAGGCGCCTTCCTCCCATGGGGCTTTTCATCCCGTTTTTCCGGGGAATTTATCCTGGTTCCCCTGGGGGTTTATTTTGTGGGAAGAGGGAGAAGGTSTCGCTCTGTGCCCGCGGTGCCCACATTCCCGCTTTTCCCAGCGCTCGCTTCCCGGGCCCGGAACGTCCCYGCTTCCCGGGGCCCATCCCTCGGGATCCTCGTCCGGCCGCCTCCCTCGGCGCCTCCCAAAATCCCAACTTTCGGGGAATCCCGCCGGCTCCATCCCGCGGGGAGCTCCCCGGGGGCCGCGCGGCCGCTCCAGCTATTCCTGGGATCGGGAGACATCCCGGCCCCGCGGGCCGGGAGCAGGTGGGAATTCTCCCGCCGCCTGGATTCCCCGCGCGGCCTCGGCGGCCACGGAGTCACCGCGGGCCTTTGGAATGGCTAAAAAAAGCTGGAATGGCGGGCGGGACGGGTGCGGCAGGATCGGCTTACGGAGCAGGGAGCATTCCCAGGCGCAGGCACGCGGCTCCCGGGGAGCGGCGCTGGGAAAAGGGGAGCGGGAGCCGCGCGCCTTCCMAGGTTTTTATAGCTCTGCTCCCGCCGGGAATGCTGAGAACGAGCTGGAAAAAATCCCGCGCGCCCTTCCCCCCCTCTGTTCCGAGAGTTCGGCGCGGATGAAAGCATCCCGGGAGGGAATTCCCGCAGGGAAAATGCGGCCCGGGTGGATTTGGGGGGAGCGGGAGCAAGAGTCGGGAGTGTGGGGATTGAAAGGAATCCCGGGAAAAGGTGCGCGGCTGGGCTGGGCCGTGGCATTCCCGGCTCCTGCGCAGCTCCAGGGATACCTCCCGAGCTCCAGGGATACCTCCCGAGCTCCAGGGATACCTCCCGAGCTCCAGGGATATCTCCCGAGCTCCAGGGATACCTCCCGAGCTCCAGGGATGCTTCCAATCCCAACTCCGGCCCCAAAATCATGGATCAGGACGAACCAGCAGCCCAAACTTCGTTTCTGTGCCATGGAAAACGATCCCAAATTGGATTTTCCCGCCCAATCCCGTCGTGTTTCCCTGGTTTTCCGCCGTGCTTTGGATCCTCCTTTTTTAACTTAAATCCATGTAAAATGGGAAGCGAATTCCCGATTTTCCCGGGCCTGGATCTCCCCCGGGGGTTTATTTCTGGAGGCTCCGTGGGTGGTGTTTTGTGTACTGATTTCTGGGATTTTCGGGATTTTCGGGATTTGCCACCCCGCAGGGTCTTCCCGAGTGGATCCGTGGGAATCTGTGCTTTCCTGGGATATCTTGGAATCCCTGGATGTGCCTCGCGGGGGGTTGGAAGCATCTCCCGGATTTTTCRTGGATGTGAACGCGGAAATGGGGAGGAAAGGTTTGTGTCCATCCCAGGGCGTCTCCAAGGGGTTTTTCCCTCTGGAAAAGTGGGAGAATGAGGGTGTCCCTGGGATGTGAGACAGCGTTGGGAATCTGCTTCCCATCCCATCCCACCCCATCCCATCCCATCCCACCCCATCCCGGCACCGTCGGCTTTGGGAAGGCTGGGATAACTCTGGTGATTCCATGATCCATAAAAACCCTCGGTGATTCCCCAGAGGTTGGATTCCTGCTGCCTCCGTCGGGAAAATCCCTTCGGTCCCTCCTTTTCCCTGGAAAATCGAGCTCCTCTCCTCCTGCTGRGCTGAGCCCTTCGCCTGGAATTGTCGGGAATTATTCCCCAACATTCCCTGTGGGATTTGGGGAGGTCTGAGCTCCATCCCTTGGAGTGCTTCCCGTGGATTGCTCCAAAAGAAAGGTTGGAAGAGCTTGGATCTCCTCTCATCCCGCTGGAAAAGTGCCAGGGGAGGCTTCCCCCCAATCCTCGTTTTCCRTCTCCCAGGAGAAATCATTCAGGGACAACACTGAGCTGAAAAAAGAGGGAATCCATGGAATTCCCAGCCTTATCCTGGGAGCTGCTGGAGCACTGGAAGCAGGGAGAGGCCATGGAGTGACAACGGCTYGGGAAACAGGGAAAAAAGGGCTTGGAAGTTGGAATTCCTGTAAAATCTGCAGTTTAGTCTGGAGTTTTGCCTTAAAAATCCGGGATTTGGGATTTGCCGTGATCCCGTGGCCACTCCAAACCCTCCTGGAATTCTTTCGTCTGCTCATCCCTCGTTCCTCTGGGAAATTCCTTCATTCCCATCTCCCCGGAGGGCTGGAATTCCCTGTCCCGCGGCAAAGCAGCCGCGATGTTTGGGATGAGGGCAGGGATGTTCGGGATGAGGGCAGGGATGTTCGGGATGAGGGCAGGGATGTTCGGGATGAGGGCAGGGATGTTTGGGATGAGGGCAGGGATGTTTGGGATGAGGGCAGGGATGTTTGGGATTGAGGGCAGGGATGTTCGGGATGAGGGCAGGGATGTTTGGGATGAGGGCAGGGATGTTTGGGATGAGGGCAGGGATGTTTGGGATGAGGGCAGGGATGTTTGGGATGAGGGCGGGGATGTTCGGGATGAGGGCAGGGATGTTTGGGATGAGGGCGGGAATGTGGCCTGGGAATTTATTCCCTTTAAAAAGGAGATTTGGAAAGGATTTTTGCAGCCGGAAAAGGGGCAGGAAACTCCTGGGAAAATCATTCCCGAGCGGATGAGGTTTTTCCCGTGGCTCTTTGGGAATACCTGGATGCGTTCCGGAGGGGGAGAGGGGAAGCTCTAAAAAATGGGATGGTGGCGCCTGGGAAATGTGGAATTTCCTTATGGAATAACCAAAAAAAAMCCAAAAAACCCCCAAATAACCCCAAATTCCCAAATTCCCTTCTCCCGGAGCCTCTCCCTAGTTCATGCCCTCGTTGCCGGCACATTCCGGAGCTGCCTCTCCCTCCATCCCCGGATCCAGCTTTTTCCATGGAAAATCTGCGGCGATTTCCCGGGATTTGGGTGGGCGCTTTCCCTTCTCTCCCGATTTATTTCCGTTCGTTCTGGGCTGGATATTCCCTGGATTKTCCCCATTCCGGTGCAAGCCGAGGGACATCGACTCCTTCCCTCGGATTTTCCTGAGGATTCCTCGTAATCCCTGGGAAAAATCCTCGATTTATTCCTTATTCCAAAGAGCAGCCAATCCCTGCTTTCCGTGGCATTCCCGRGCTCCACGTGGCTTTTCCCGTTGCCTTCTCCTGGAATTTAGTTGGAATCAAGAGATCCAGCTCCAATTTGGATCGAGTCCGTATTTATTTTCCGGCATTCCCGGGATGGCAAATTCCTTGGGAATCCTGGCGGATCCCAGGAGCTGAACCGTGCYGGGAAGTGGCAGCGGATCCGAGCCTCCGGCTCATCCCTAGGGATGGAATTTGGGCAGTGTGATCCCAAATGGGATGGAAATATTCCCTGAACGATGGTCCCGGCTGTCTCYGGGATGTTTTTCCGGTTTTTAGGGAATTCTTTAATGGAAAAGCAGGATCAAATCCATTCCTGCTGGGTCYGAGCTCACCTTTCCCTCGGCTCTGAGCTCGGGCTGATCCCTCGGGAGCCAAATCCCGACTTTGCCAAGCTCCGAGGGATGCGTTTGGAGTAATTCCATCGGAAAAAGCGGGATCGCTCCCCTTTGCTCCATGCACTCGGAATTCTCCCTGCGTTCGYGTGGATTTGGGATCGATCTCCCAATTCCTGCTGCCCACTCCGACTTTTCCCTGGATTTCCCACTCGGCTCCCGCTCCGGGATCTCCCCGGGCTCCCATAAATTGGGAAAAATCCCATCCGAAGCCTCCCGGGTGCGTTTTTCCTGTTATCCCACCCAAAATTCCAATCCCTGGGGAGGCCCTGCCTCGGCATTCCGGCCTCGYGCCGGGAACGCGCTCCCGGGATTGCCGCAGACGTTGGAAGGAGACTCCAGCTCGGATTTTGCCCTTAATTCCTAAGGAAGCAGCTGCTGCTCGGGGCCAATCCCTTAATCCTCGGGATTTTCCGGAAAACACCCTCGGAAGGGAAGATCTCCCTGCCTGGGGGAGCAGGGAAGTTGCTCCGGGATGCTCCCTGCTCCTTCMTTCCCGGAGAGCTCCCGGTCAGCATTCCCGAGGCAGCAATTAGGACGCAGATGGGAAGGGAATTGGAGGCGGATGAGCTCCGGATCCGCGGCTCTTCCCAATTTCCCGCCGTWGGGAATGCGGGAGCGCCGGCTCCGGGCTGGGCCCCAGGGGCGCTGGGATGGGATGCAGCCGGAAAAGACAATTTCCCTCTTTTTTCTCCTCCGGAAAAATGCTCTCCGGGCACAGGGATGTGGCAGCCGTCGGAGCGCTCRGCTCCAGGATCTGCTTTTCCCTCTTCCCGGGGATAGGTGGGAATTGTGCTGCTCCCGATGCTCCCGCTCTTTGGCCGGATTCTCCCTCCAAATCCAGAGGAATGGGATGGCTTTGGAGCTGTTCCAGGCGGGAATTCCAACTCCCGGCACCTTCCCTCCATCCTGGTGGGGAGGATCTGCCTGGATGGCAAAAATCCCGGGAAATCTCGCTGCGAAAAGCAATCCAGGGTGGAATTTTGGGATATCAGGCACCGATCTGCTTGGATCGTCCCGGGAATCCCTGGGACGTTCGGGATGAGAAGGCAGGAATGGGCGCAGGGATCCGCTCCCGGCTCCCGGGATGTGGTCGCGGATGGGAAGGAGGAAGCGGCGCTTCCCGGATTTGGGATGCCAGGAGGGAAGGACGAGGAGCTCGCCGGGATGTGGGATTTGGTGCCGCGGAGAGGAATTCCTTGGGATTGGGCTTGGAGCTGAGCTCGGCCGGGATGGAGCCGTCGGCTCCCGCGCTGGMGATCCCAAATCCTTGTGCGGCTCCTCCCGGGACCGAGCCGAGGGCAAACGGGGAGGGATCATCCCTGGGGAGTCGGGAATCAGAGTCGGGAATCGTCCCTGTTGGGGTCGGGAATCATCCCTGTTGGAATCAGGGATCGAGGCCCAAGTTTAAGCTGGGATCAACCCCACATTCCCTGGATTTGCCCGATGGAAGCAGATCCCGGTTYGAGCCGGGCTTCGGGCAGGGCATGGATTTTGGGATGAGCTCCAGGCGGGGTTGATYGGAAAGATCTCCAGAGGCCTCGGGAAGCATCCTGGGATCGCTGGAATTCTCGTTTTTCCTGGGCAGTTTCCCAGCAGGAATGGGYGGGGAGGCAGAGGAGGGGATGRGATGGAGCATTCCCGGCAAAAGAGTGGGATTTGTGTTGGGATTCACCCTGGGATAGGGATCCATCCCTATCCCGGGATGAGACGCACCTGGGATGTGCCAGCTCGGAGGATTTAAGGATTTTGGGAATGTCAGTGCGAAAAGCAGGAATTTTAACGGGATTGAAGCGCGGGAAAAGGAGCTCCTCGGTGTCCGTCGGCTCCGGAAGCTCAGGGATATCGGGAATCAGGAATACTTGGAATTCTCCATTTAGAGCAATMATCGCTGACCCATTTTTCCCTGGAGCAGCGCCCGGAGCAGGAATTCTCTTCCCTCATTTCCACACATCCAATTCCTGCTGTTTGGATTCTTGGGGAAAACCTTCCCCATCCTTCCAGGCAGCGGAGCTGGGGAGGGGCTCGGCATTCCCGGGATTTTCAGGCTGTTTTTACATCGGAAAAATCCTGCAGGGYTCTGTTTTCCTGCTGGGAATCATTCCCTGCGGCCAGGCTGGGAAAATCCGCAGGGAATTTTTTTTTCCCTCATCCTGCAGCGGAGAAAATCCTGGCCTGGAGGGAGGGAATCGCTTCCAAAGCCTCCCAATCCCRGGATTTTCCTCTGTTCGGAGGGAATTGTGGCTGCCCTGGGAGTGCAAATCCGCCTGAAATGGAAGTCAAGGAATTGTAGGTGGGATTTTGGGAAGGAATCCTTCCCTGGGAGGGGCTGGAATGGAATTCCCGGAGAAGCCGTGGCTGCCGCATCCCTGGAATGTCCAAGGCCGGGTTGGACGGGGCTCGGATCAGCCTGGGATAGTGGGAAGTGTCGGGATTGGCACTGGATGAGCTCGAAGGTCCTTCCCAACCCAAACCATTCCAGGATTCCATGATTTCATAGGGAACAGCRCAATTCCCGAGGACCCTCATTAGGGAATATTTCATGGGATGGAACCGGGAGCATCCAAGATCCTTCCCGGGATGAGTTTGAATCCCKCTCGTTATCCCAGTTAAACGCCAGCGACCCTTTGGAATTTGGCTGTGGATGGTTCCGGCTCCATCCCACGATCCCGCGCCTCGCTTTTCCCTGTGGGATTTGTTCCTGGGGGTTGTTGGGAGCTCCGGATCGGCAGCAGGAATTCGCCTCTTCCGGCTGCTTCCTGGAGGGAGAATTCCATGTCCATGAGGCCCGAGGGATCCTTGTTCCCTCAGCATTCCTTGTATTCCCAGAGCATTCCTTGTATTCCCGGAGCATTCCACGACAGTTGTCTCCTCATTCCCAGGAATTCCGTGTTCCGGCAGAGCCTCGGAGCTTTTCCTGCGTTTTGGGCACAATTCCTTCTCCTTTCCCATCCTCTCCGAGCTAAACTCCCACCTGGACTGGGATATCCCAGGAATATTCGCATTTCCTGGGATTACCCTAAAAACTCCAGGCTGGGATTTTCCCTGCCCAGCCGGGGGATTTCCCGGGAGCTCGGGAGCGCCTCATGATTCCCGGGAAAGGCGGGAGGGAAGGAGCAGCCCCGGAGTTTGGATCCCATCCTCCTTCCTCCTCCTTCTCCCAGATTTTCCACCTCCTGCTCCTCTCGGGAGTAGTAACACCTTTTCCAGCCCAGCTGTTTTTTTCGGGATGAGGAGGGAATTCCGCCTTTGAATCCAGGGCGGACAAATTTATCCGGGAAAAATCGGGATTTGGCGGCAGGAGGGAGGAATCCACGGAACTTTTCGCTTTCCTGTGGTTTTTCCATGGAAAACTGATTTTTCCCGTTCGGAGCAGCGCTCCGAGCCCAGCCCACGCCCCGAAAATCGGGAATGTCCATCCTAAAATCCTTTCATTTCCAATCCTGGCCGGAAAAGGCGATTTGGGAACATTTCCTGTAATTCCCACCCTTGTGCGTCTTCCCTCTCCGTGAAATTCCCGAAGGATTTCCCCCYCCGCTCCCGGGACGAGTTCTTTGGGATATTTCGGGGGGTGGGGAGCAGGGAAGGAGGGATCATCCCGGAGTTTGGAGCCGTTGCCATGGGAACGCGTTCCTGGCGGATCTCTGGGGTTCCCTCTCCGCCTCGAGCCGCGTTTCCCGGGAATAACATTCCCATGGCAACGGATGCCACCGATCCCCCCCCGGGCGGCTCCGGGGCCGCGGGAAGCTCCCGGCTTTGTTATCCATGGATTTCCAGCGCCGACCCCGCGTTCCCTGCTCCCGCTCCAGCTCCAGGGAGTTTTTTGGGAATGCTTTTAGCAAAAATTCCCGACCYGATCCCTGGTTTTTGGGTGGTTTCTCATCCCAAATCCAGCAGCYTCCTCTTCCTCGCCCTCCCCTCGGCCAGTGCTGGGAATTTGGGGAGGAAAGCTTGGGAAATGTGGGAATTTCTCCTCGGGTTTGGGGCAGGATAATGAGGAAAAGGAGATTCKTGGCATCCTCGGGAGCTGCGGCTTGGAAGTTTCAGGATGGGGTGGGAATTCCSAGGCCTGGCAGCTGGATCAGCACCCGGAGCCGGGATGCTGGGAGAGGGCAGAATCCCACAGGGAATTACCTGGGCTTGGATTTTGGATTTGTTGGGGGGTTTGGATTTTTTTTCCCTCCTTTTCCCCATCCGATGCCATTCCCGAAATTCCTGCCTGGAGCAGGAGGCTTTGGGAGCGCTGAGCTCCCATCCCTGTCCTGCCAAAGCTCAGCCTCACATCCCAACTTATTTGTTGGATATGATGGAGTGGATTGATCCGGGATCTCTGCTCCGGGATCTCTGCTCCAGGCTTGCTCCATGGATATTTCCCGCTGGAAGTGCTGGGATCAGCTCGGTTTTCCAGCTGTCCCTGACACCACATTTATTTCATGGATGATGTATCCAAGCACAGCCAAAAGCAGGGATTTATCCTCCTCGCTGCGAGATTTTTGGGAAGAGTTCAGAATTCCTTTGGGATGGGAATTTTGGAGTCCCAAAACCTTTCCCACTCCTGAAGGAGATGTTTGGCTCGGGAGTTCAGCTGGAGCCGCGGGAAGCGCCGGAGCGAGGAGCTGGATCCTCTGGGAAGAGCAAGACGGGAGAAGTCCTGGAATCCTGGCAGGATTCGGCTCGGGAGGGACCTTCAATCCCATCCGGTTCCGTGGGACATTCCCACTATCCCAGGCCGCTCCAGGCCCCTTCCAAGCCGGCCTGGGACATCCCAGGGATGGAGCATTCCCGCCCGAGGGACACTTCCCATCCCGGATCCCAGCAAATCCAGAGGCTTGGATCCCACCCGCTTCGGGCTGCCCTGGGAATTCCTGGAGCGCTTGGGAAGATCCAGCAACGCTCAGCTCCGGGAAAAGCGGAAAATTCCCTTGGATTTACGGAACGAACACGACGGGACAAAGGAATTCCTCTGGATCGGCACCGACTCCTCGGCACGGCTGGGAAAGGAGGCTCAGGGATGCTGCGGAGCTTTGGGAATGGGATTTATCCTCTCTTCCCGTCGTTCCCAGCCGTGGATCATCCCTGCAGGAGCAGCCTGAGGAGCTGTTCCCATTCCAGGCCTGGCATCCGTCGGGAAGTCCCTTTTCCCAGCCGGCACCGTTGGCCAATCCATTGAATCCAAGTCCCTTCCCGTCGCTGCCTCGGGATATTTTTCCCTCGTAAAATCCTTCGGAATATTTGGTGGATTCTTTTTCCGGAGCGTTTAGGAGGATAACTCAAACCTCGGGAATTGAGGCAGGAGAAGGGAAACCTGGGATGGGAGAGCAGGGCTGGGGTTTGGAGCGCCGCGAAATCCCGGATCCGTGGTGGGATTTCCTTCGGGAAATCGGGATAGCAGGGGCTGTTCTCCYGGAATTCCCATCCCGGAGTGGTCGGCACCGCTCATCCCAAGCTTTGTGGCTGTTCCCAGGCAGGAAAACTTTGCTCGYGATCCCTTGGAAAAGCAGGGATCGTTCGTCCGGTGCCGGATGGGAGCTCTGGAGCGGATCCGGGATCTTGTTCCCGTTGGATCCTGGAGGGATCCTGCACGCAGGGAAGGGCTTGGAATGCGGAATGTGGGAGCTGAGAGGGAAGGGTGGCTCTTGGAGCACGGAACTGCCGTGGGATAAGGAATGGGAATTCTTTGGAGCTCCTTGCGTCTGTGCAGGCTCCCAGCGCCCGGATCCGAGCTCGTGCGCAATTCCAGGGAATGCTGTGGGATTGGAGGATGTTCCGTGCCAAGGGAAGATGTGGGAGGAGTTCCGTGTCCTGCCTTATCCCTGGGAATGGAAACCTCTCCCGTTCCGGGGSATGGGATGAGCTTTCAGGTCGCTTCCCACCGAAGCCATTCCAGGATGTCTCCATGGGATCTGCTCCCRGCGTGCTCCTTCCCCATTCCCATTCCTTATTCCCACCCTCAGTCGCCTCCTTGTTGTTCCCAAAGTTCCTCCCCGGAGCTCATTCCAGGGAAGCCTCTTCCAAGCCCAGCTTCCCTTCCCGGGATTGCCTTTTTTCCCATCGCTTTYGAAGGATAAATATTCCCTCGAATCCTTGCCTTCCGGCCCCAGCTCTTCCCTCTTCCCGGCCCGGCATTCCGATGGATTTACGGAGAGGAGCGGCRCTCCCGGGAGCCGCTGCTTTTCCAAGGAAAGCTCTGTCGGGATCCGGGAAAGGTCGCCGGGAGTCACCCGGGGGCGGATCCCGCACTTCCAAGGGCTTCTCCGGAACAGGTGGCTCTGCTGGGGAGCCTGGAATGTTTGCCTGCGGAATTCCGACTGATTATCTCCAGAGGGTGTGGAGTCCAAGGGATTCAGGGATGCTCGGAAGCCTCCTCTGCTCTCCCGAGCTTTTCCATAGTCCCAATCCCTGGTCGGGGTCGATCCATCCTTGGAAGTTCCCGCTGGGCTCCTTGGCGTGGATTCCCGGCCTGGAAACGCCGATGTCGGGATTCGAGCGGAGCGTTGGAAATCCGGGATAACGCCGCCGGAATTGCGGCGTTTGATGGGAGAGGCTTTCCTCATCCCAGGAGCTGCTTTGGGCCTTATCCCACATTTCTCCYCTGATCCTTTTAAGGGAAAATGAAACTCCTCAATTAAAAAAAAAGAYGGAATTCTTGCGCTTCCATCAGATCCAGGCTGGGATCGTGAAATCCTTCCGGGATACAAAACCATCCCTGTCCTTGGAGAAAGGAATTCCTCCAGGCAAACCTGAGCTTTTATCTGTTCCATYGGAAGTGTTTATTCCATGGAATAATCCTGGAGCGCAGGGAAGGCCTTTCCAGTTGCCAGGACAACCTTTTGCTCTCCCTCTCCTTGGAATCCTGGAATCCTCCTTTTTCCTCCTCCCATCCCTTTTATTTCCCAGGTGTCCCTTTGGATCTCGTCATCCCAAAAGGAGATTTCGTTATTTAGGGATTCGGGAAAAGCGGAGAGATTTTCTGGGAAGTTTTTTGGGGAACTCTTCCTGCATCCTTCCTCTCCGGAAAGTCAGGAGGAGCAGCAGGAATGACATGGGAAATCCATGGAAGCAAACGAGAGGAATCTCCTCTCCTTTTCCAGCTCCTCATTCCAGCAGGTCCCAGGTGGGAAGAGCCCTTGAGGCGTCTCCCGGGGTTGGTTCGGTGATGTGGGATCCGTGGGATCCGTGGGATCCATGGGATCAATGGGATCCCTGGGATCCATGGCAGGACGAGGGTGGCTCAAAGCCTCCCTGATTTTCCTGGAAAATCACTTCCCTCTCTCCCATCCTCTCTCCTCTCCGCTGGAATAGTCTGGATTTCAGGTTGGGATTTGACTAAGAAGGAATTAAATCCAAAGGAAATCACGGATGTCACCTCAGAGGGAAGAGCCSCTGGAGGCAGATCCGTCCGCATTCCATAGGGATGGGATTTTTCCCCGTTTTTCCCTGGGAAAATCCCGGCACATCCGAGGCCTTCGGRGCAGCCTCAGCCTCTCCCAATGCCCTGGAAAAGCTTCCCAACCTCGAGGCATTCCCATCTTTGGATGTTCCTTTCCATCTCCCTGCGTGGACTTTGGGCGGGAATAAGRTCGAGGAATTTTCGGGATAGGGAAGAAAGCGAATTTCCAGGGAGACAGCCTGGAAAAGCCTCCCAAATTGAGTTATTCCCATAAAATCCCGACGATCGCTTGGAATGCGCAGAAATCCCGGCGTGCGCCCGATGCTCTCCCGAGGTTATCCCAGGGATTTCAGGAAGGCTTTGCTTTTCCAGCCTCGCAGGGACGGGAGAGAAATGATCCCAAATTCCCCATCCAGCAGCTTCCAGCCGGAGGAGAGAATTTGGGAATGATGCGGAGCAGGGGGATCGTTCCAGCTGGAAAAGAGCTCCTTGCCAAGGGCGCGAATCCCTTCGCTCCAGCCTCATTCCCGATCCAGAATTTCTTTCCCGACATTGACTCTGTGAGACGTCTCCGTGTGTTCCGCCCCCAGATCCTTCGGATCCCCCTGGATTTTCCCTGTTTAGCGAGTCCTGGGGGTGGGAAACGAGGTCGGGAGAGGGGGAAACAGGGAATTCTCCTCTCGGGATTGGTCCTGCCCTCGCTCATTCCAGTTCCGTAGGAATTCTCCTCCCACCCAGCGAGATCAAAGGGAAAAAGGGAGAATAAATCCTTGGAGCCGCCGGTTGGGAATTCCCTTCGGAGCCAGGAATCATGGCTCTGCTGTTCCACAGGATCATTATCCAGGGCATTTTTTTCCATTTCATTCCCTGCTTGTTCCCTTTTTCTTTTTCCCTTTTATTCCATGGAAAACCGACCCAACCCATCCCAAGGATGCTCCGGAGGGATCCATGCGGGAGCCACATTCCCGCTTTCCTGSGCCGCCTCCCCTCCCTCTCCCTGCTCTCGCTCCAGGGGAATTGGATGATTTATTTTCCATGTGCCAGGGGATGGAATAATCCATATCCGTGTCCCTCCGGCTCTAATCCCTCTCCTTTTCCCGCCGTTCCGGGAGGGGGAGGGGAGAGGTTTAAAGCTCTTTTTTTTTTCGGGATTTGGGATTAAAAAGCAGCCTGGAAACACCAAATGGAATCTGCGGGATATTTTGATTGGATTTGCCCTTTTCCCACGACTCCGCCTGAATTCCAGGTTAATCCGGGAAGCGCTTCCCACCCCCATCCCGGCCTTCTCCCGACATCCTCACCCGYGGAGCCAAAACACAAATTCCTAAAAAATTCCAGGCTTCCTCTCTCCGTGCCCTCCCGGCGCAGCCATCCCATCCCACGGAACCTTCCCGGATGCAGCATTCCCTCTCCTGCTCGTCCGGGAGGGAACGCGCCAGGCAGGCTCCTGGAAAAGGGAGTTTTCCACGCTCCACGGAGGCAAAACACGAGGATTCCGAGGAATTCCGCGAGCAGGGCCGACGTTCCCGGCATTCCCGATCCCTGCGCTGCGCCCTGGGGCTGTTCCGCGTGTTCCCGGATCCGTGATTCCCGTCAATAAATCGCCGGAGCTCGGGATCGCTGCATCCCGTTCCGTGTCCCCGAGCCGAGGTCGCTCATCCCASGGATCGGCGCCTGCTCCCGACATCCCGGGCGGCTCCGGCCCTTCCCGGAACGCGGATTTGGGCTCTCCAAATGGTTTTTATTGGATGCGTTCCCTGGCCAAATCCCAAATCCTTGATTTTTGGTCTGGGTTTTGGGATTTTAGTGTTGGTTTTTCGCCTTTCATTCCCGTATTTTTCCGGCCAGATGCTCCGTCCTCCCGGCGCGGGAAAGGCTTGTGCCGGGATCGCTGGGATGATGGATGCATGGATTGGGCTGGCACATGGAAAAGGAGCCGCACAAATTCCCGCTTTTCAGCTCCGTCGGGATAATCGCAAATCCCCGCGTGGGAATGGGAAAGGACGGAGCAAATCCCAACTCCCTCCCTSTGGATCGACCCCCTCCTTCCCACCTGGATCCCGGTGGGGCCGGGAGCGGATCCGGAACGTTCTGGGATCCTCTGCTTGGTGGCAATGAATGGAATTCCTGGAATTCCGAGGGAAAGATGCGAACGGATCCGCGGAGCGGCCGAGTCTGAGGGAATTGTCCCGAGGGAATCGATGGGAAAAGCGCGGGAACCGTGCAGGGGATTCATGGAAAGAAATGGCTCGGGAGGGATCTTTGGGATGAGCTTGGAATGAGCTGCCAAAGAAATGAGGGAAGAGCCGATTTCTGGGAATGCTTGGAGCCAGGCTGGGTTGTGGATGTGAGACGAGGAAAGCTTGGATGGGACGAGGAAATGCCTTCCGGTTGGATCTTAGGGAAAAATCCTTCATGGAAAGGCTCGTCCGCCCCGGGAAATGCTGGAATCCTCTTCCTGGAGGGATTTCCAACCCATGTGGAATGGTTGGATTTGATGATCCCAAAGCTTTTCCAGCCTCGATCATCCTGTGCTGAGCACTCCAACCCCATCCCGGCTTGGGGGAGTCTCTTCCCGATGGATCGGGAACGCCCGGAGCAGGGAACAGCCTTGGATAAAACAGGAAATATTCCCTTTTTTCCCCTYGTTTTTCCTGCTCTGTCCAATCCCAGCCTGTCTGGGGCTGGAATGATTTGGGAATGTGTGGATTTATCGTTTGACCTCCTGAGGCTCCAGRTCCAGGCTCGATCCAAGCAATTCCAGGATGTGGGAAAAGCCACAGGGAGCAGTCCTTGGGTTTTGATGTTGYCTTTCCTGGGAATGCTTTTCCCAGGATTTCCTGGCGCGGTTTTAGGTTGGGAAAAGTCCGTTTTTTKGGGAATTATTTATTCCTTGAGCATAAAATCCCGGTTTTTCCTGGTTTTCCATGAAATTCGGGATTTTTGGCCTAAGAACAGGGARCAAACCCCGGAGCAGGGGGAGGTTGGGAGTTCCTTTCCTCTGCCTTCCTTTTCCATGAGGATATTGGGAATGTGCTGGGCTGCCATCTCCGGCGGATCCCAAAAAGCTCCAAAATCGTGGATTTTGCCGAGAACTCCGCGCTGAAAATTCCACGATGGAAACAGGAGCTGGGATTCCTCCCGGGTGTTGGCTCCAGAGGCTGTTCGGGGCTGGCTGATCCCAATTCCCAGCCCGGAGCCGTGGATGAAGGGATGGGAACGGCCGGGATGGGAGGGGTGGAGGGAGCCGGAGGGCAGGGTTCCATGGATCCGTGGGATAAATGGGATATTGGGAAGGAATTCCTCCCCGCGAGGGTGGGGAGGGGCTGGGATGGAATTCCCAGAGAAGCTTCCCCATCCCTGGGAACATCCAAGGGTTGGACGGAGCTCGGAGCAGCCTGGGATAGCAGGAGGGAGCTTTGGAGCAGGGAAGAGCTTGGGAGAAGTTGGGATAATCCCAGCTCCCCGTTTTCCATGTATTTACCTTCCCATCCCCCCGGGAGCGGGAATCCTCCCGTCCTTCCCTGGGATTTGGGGATTTATCCAAGGGGGGAAGCGGTGGAGCAGGGATTAATCGCCAGCCCTCGGAATTCCCTCGGGAATGAAGCTTTCCCAGCCCAGGGATGGAGCGTGGAGAGCTCCTGGATGGCAGAGCAGCAGCAGGAATGGTCGCAGGTTCCGGGAAACTGCCCCAATCCTGGGATTTGCTTTTGCTGGGAAAGACTCACCAATGGRTGCTCTGGTTCGTGCTCTGGGATTTTGGGAAGAGTGGGATGGGAATCAGGATAGGGAATGCTGGGAACACTCCCGGAGCCATCCCAGGGGGTCACGGGGATGGAGGCACCTCCAAGGGTTTAGTCAAACTCCGGTTTAATTCCCAAMTCCTGGAATGCTTTGGCTGGGAAGGACCTTAAAGCTCATCCCATTCCAACCCCAACGCTTCCCACTATCCCAGGCTGCTCCAAGCCCATCCAGCCCGGCCTTGGGCACTTCCAGGGATGGAGCAGCCACAGCTTCTCTGGGAATCTGTGCCAGGCCCTCCCCGGCTGCTCCCAGCTCCCTTTTCCTGGCCGCAATTCCCGACTCCGAGCTCGGTCAGGACACGGAGACATCCCGGGAGAGATTTCCCGGGAAACAGCAGGGAATCGCCCTCATTCCTCTCCTGCCTCTCCCCCAGTGCCCCATTCCAGGCTCTTCCCTGCTCCCAGCCCCATTCCCTGCCTCGCGGATCCCAATTCCCGCTGGCTCCCGGATTTTTGTTCTCCCTGTTCCATCCGTGCATGAGGCGTTTCCAGGAGAAGCTTCCCGGCGGGGCTGGAATCCAAACAGTGGCTGCATCCCAGGATTCCTGCGGCTCCCGGATCCCGGAGCWGCCTCCAGCTGGAATCGGGAGCCGTTAGGAATTAGCAATCCCGAGCGGTGCTTTTGTGGTGTGAAAATCCCACCTGGAATTCGCTTGGAATGGGCTGTGTCCGTCTGGGAATGCTGAAWGGAGGAAACCTCTGGAATGCAGGAGCTGCTGGGATTTGGTTTGGGAGTTTTTCCCGGTTTTTCCTGCTCCTGCTCCCGGTGATGGGAGTTGCCTCTCCACGTATCCATGGTTTTCCTGCCATCCCAAATCCCGCGCCCGCAGGCATTACCCTCGGCATTCCAAGGCGGCGCGTCCAGAATTCCCGGGATTTCCGCGGTCGGAAACAGGAATATCCCCTCGGCAGGGAAGGGCTGATCCGTGAGGAAAACACCGGCACGGGGAAGCTGGGAATGCCCCATCCCTGGAATTGTCCGAGGCCGGCTTGGAGCAGCCTGGGATGGTTGGAATGGGATGAGCTTTCAGGTCCTTCCSGGCCCAAACCCCTCTGGAATTTACYGGGATCACCGATTCCACCCGAAACTTCCCGGTTCAGCGGGATCAGCTCCGGCTTGTGCCGGCGGATTGGGGATAATCGGGATGGGATTTGATCCGGGATGYTTGGGTGGTGTATCCATGAGCGGCTGCTGAATCCCGAGGGACAAGAGGAAAAGCTGGAAGAGAAATGCCCAAAGCTTTYCCATCCTTTTCCCTGTCCTCACAGCATGGGAAAAGCATCGATCCGCACCCTGCCGAGAGCCTTTTCCCGCCTGGGAATGGRATTTTGTGCCGGCAATCCATCCCCACCGGAGGCGCGGGAAGGCAATTATCCAATAATTATTGGATATGGGACCGGGAGCAGCTTCCTGTGCGTCCTGGGCTATGGATCCGCCGGGGCTGGAAAAACAGGGAAGGAAATGGGAATTGGCATCCCAAAGGTGACTCYGCCAGGGATCGTTTCCTCCGGAGCAGCGGGAAAGCTGGGCTGATCCGGCAGGGATGGGATGTGGCGCCGGAGAATTCGTGGAATCGTGGAATGGGTTGGGGTGGGAAGGGGCCTTGAAGCTCATCCCATTCCATGGGCAGGGATAACTCCCACTATTCCAGCTCCAAGCCCCGTGCAGCCTGGCCTTGGATGCTTCCAGGGATGGAGCAGCCACAGCTTCTCTGGGAATTCTGTTCCAGCGCCTCCCTGCCCTCCCAGGGAAGGATTTATCCCGRAAATCCCATCCGAGCGTTCCCTCCGGCACAGAAGCTCCATGCATGGAGCATCCCCTTCTCCAGGAGCCTGGGATCGCTTCCCAAAGCCTTCGGAGATGCCAGGAGTGGGCACGGAAAATCATTAKGAGTTGGGAATTCCATCCCAAGTTAAATTTCAGCCCAATTCCCATCCTCAGGAATTTTCTAACGGAAAAGGAAAAGCATCCAAGGATCCGATCTTRTTGCCTCCTCCTCTCCTACTCATCCTTACTTCGGGAAAAGCTGGGATTGTGCCGGCTCGAGGGATCCGATCGGAGCAGGGAGAGGAGCTGGGAGCTGCTCTGGGATCTGCCCTTCATTCCAGGCCAGCTCCCGGCTCCCGTGGGATGGCGGTGCCAGGATTTCGGGAATATTTGGGTTGTGATGCTCCGGATATTCCCACTCCGGATATTCCCACTCTGGATATTCCCACTCCGGAATGCGTGGAGCCGTTTGGAGCTCGGCTCTGGAGCTTCCCGCTGATCCCAGTGTTTTCTTGCTCTTGGGAAGCCAGATTTTCTTTTGGGATTGGATGGATTTGGGTTTCAAATTCCATCGGATTTTGGCTGGGGATATCCGAGTTTGGGTGATTTTTCCTGGGAAAGGAGATGCCGATCCCGGAAAACAAGCCCTGCTGCCGTGGGATGTTTGCTTTTCCCGGTCTGTGTCCGTCAAATCCCGGAAAATCTCTTGGCGCCGCTCGGCTGGGACAATTCCACCCGATCTCTCCTTCCGGATCCTCGCGTTCCGGCGGGCGGGAATGTCTCCTCCGGAGCTTTTCCATGCTGTTTTTCCTGTCGGGGAGCAGGGATGGGGCCTGGGAATGGGATACCGAAGGGAGGGGTCGGAATGGATCCAAATGCAGCTTTTCTTCCTGCTGGGATTTGGGAATGTCTGAACTCCCATGGGATTTAAAGCCGAGGAGGGGAATGGAGAGGGAGAAGAGCTTGGAAGTTTGGATGCAGCTTCATTGGGATCAAAGCTTGGGATCAGCAGGACCTGGAATGCTCAGGGAGACATCCCGACCCTGTCACGCCTCCCGAGGATTCCCAACTCCGCCTTTTCCATGGAGCAGAGTGTGGAGACGCAGCTCTGCCAGGCTGTTCTGTCGGGATGCTGCATCCTCCGGAATTCCCGATGGATCTCGGATCGGGAGAAATCCTCATTCCCGCCCCAGAGCTCCCAGCCTCGTGGCCCGATCCGGCCTTGCGGCCGAGGGGATTTCCCTGGATTTGTGGGATTTCCAAGGACCTGTGTCCCCTCCTGCTCCTTCGGGCCCCAAATCCAGGCCTGAATTCCCAAATTCCCCATTTCCGGGAGGAAGGAGCAGCTTTGGAGCCTTTCCCTGGAGCAGCGTCCGGACAAACCCGGCATCTCCATGGGCCGAGGCTGCTTTGGGAACGATTCGGGGATAATAAATCCCAATTCCCAGCACTTCCAAACCCTCCAGGATTCCAGCCCGGGGCTGGATCCAGGCTGCGCTTCGACGGGAATTCTATCCCGCGGATCGGAGCCGTAAACATGGAATTCGTGTCTGCATCCGGAGGAGGGAAAAGGCCTGATCCAGCATTTCTGTCCCGGAAAAAAYCCCAAAGTCAGCGATTTTGGGATGCTGGAAAATCCTTCGGTGTCCAAGGAATGTCGCTTTGATATTCCCGGTGGAAAGCAGGGAAGGTGCCCTGGAAAACCGGGAAGCRCCGGGAAAATCCTGTAAAAAAACACCTTATCAGCTTCTTAGGGAATTCTTAGAAAAAATAATTCTTGGGAATCAATCCCTGGAAAGAGGAGGAAGCAGAAAATTCCCAGCTTTTGGCCTCCTGGTTAGAAGGGGTTAATGGAGGAATTGGGAAAAAGGGAGGAAAATCCAGCTGGGAGCCTCTGCTCATTCCCAAGGCATGAACCTCTGGAAAAGAAGGACTTATAAGGCAAGGCTGGGAAGGATCCTGCTGTGTGGGATTCGTGGGATAATAAATTCAGGAGAGAGGAATCTTCCCTGGGGGGAAAGGGAGCGAAAGGAAAAATATCCTGAAAAATACCCTGGAAAATATCCCGGAAAATATTCCCTCTGGCTCCAAACGGAGCCGTCGGAGCTGCCGCGCTTCCTTCACTTCCCATTTCTCCCGGAAAAGTGAGGAGTCGGGAAGGAAGCGGCGGGCGGGAAGCGGGAATGGCGCCGAGGGCGACGGCGCGGGATAAAGCTCTGGAGATTCCCGCGGGAATGAGCCGGGAATGAACGGGAGCGAACGAGGGATCCCAACAAAAGCTCCGCGCGGAGCCGGGATGGGGATTTTCCAGGCATCCCTCGGCTCCCGCTTKTTCCCGGGAGTCGCCTTGCGGAGGGCTTGGATCGCAGAATTCCGGGAGATGCGGAAGGGCGCGGGAAGTCTCGTGCCGGAGGATTCCATGGAATGCCGGCAGGGAAGGGAGGCTTTGGGAAGGGGAATGCGCATTCCCGCTGGGAATCCAATGGTGCCGCTGCCGCTCCCAAAGGCGAATTCCCGGGAGCGGGCGGAGCCGCTCCCACCTCATCCAGCCGGGAKGGGAAGGAGCTTCCCGGATGAAGCTTTCCCGGGGAGGGATGAGCATTCCCGCGGCGCCAGGGAAGCGTCTCCCCTGCTCCATCCTCTTCCCAYAGGGAAAGGCTTTCCCAATCCCGGCCGAGCGCTTGGACTCCAATCCAAAGTTCTCCCCTGGGCTGGGCGCAGGATTCCCTTTTGGAATGGGATCCTGGAGCAGAGGGGCTTTTCCAGGCTCYTGTTCCCAGACATTCCTCACCTTCCTGGAGCCTCTGGAGCCTCTGGAGCTTTCCCAGGCAGCGAAATCCGAGCTGGCGCTTTAATCCTTGGGATTAGCCAGGGAAAACCTCAAGGTCGGGAAGGTTTGGGGTTCTCCCTGCTCTTGGAATCTTCCCTTTTCCCTGGGAATTGCCCAGGCTCAGCCACTTCCCTGTCCCCTCCGATCCCGCCGGGAATCGCCGCTCCCTCCCTGGGTGTTCCCGAAGGAATGCGCCGTGGGGGGCGAGCAGGGAGCGCTCAGCTCCTGGAAAAGCTTGGAAAAGCTTGGAAAAGCTGGAGCGCGGCGGATCCCGCGGGCCGGGCCCTCTCCGGCTGCATCCCAGCGTCGGGAAAACATGGAAGGGCTGGGCCGGGCGGGATCCTCCATCCCTCAGGAGCATCCCAGCCCCTCCGGCCTCGGCTGCGCGCGATTCCAGCCGGGATCGGCGGGAACGGGACGCGCGGCAGGGACAGCTGCGCATCCCATGGATCGGGAATGCGCCCTCCTCCTCCTSCCGGGAATTCCAGGCGGGCTGTGCTTCCCATTCCCATCCCGCCGGGATCACCCCCGTCCGCGTCCCGGCGTGGGATTGGGGGCGGGAAGGCTCCAGGTCGTGGAATGCTGCCGGGCTGGGAATTCCTGGTGGGAGGGAGCAGAGCCTGGAGCACCTTTGGAGTCGCTTCCGAGCCCCTCTGGAGCTTCCTTCCGTGGGATCCCAGCTGGGAATGCYGTGGGCGCCTCTAAATCCAGGGAATCCGGGGGGTGCGTCCCTGGCGGGATCCGCCCGCGTTCCAGGGAGTCTGTGAGGCTCTGGCGCAGATTCCCAGAAAAACCGTGGATGCTCCATCCCTGAAAGTGTCCCAGGCYGGGTGGGAGCACCCTGGGATAGCAGGAAGCATCCCTGCCCATGGAACAGATTCCCAAAGAAACCGTGGCTGCCCCATCCCTGGAGGGGAGGAGGGAGCGTTCGGGATCGGATTGGGAATGACTCTCCCGGGAATCTCCAGAATCCCGGCTTGTCCCTAAAGGCCTTGGGGCCTCGGCTCCGTTCCCAGGGATCGCCGTGGGATCGCTTGGAGCTGGGGGATCATYGCCCTTTTCCCGCTTTTCGCGCATTCCCGGCAGGAATAGCAGCTCAGGATCCTTTAGGATCGTCGTTCTCCATCGGGAGCGAATTCCCGGCTGGATGGATCGGGAGGAATCCGAGGGATTTTGGTGGGATCGGGACGAGGCCGCTCCTTGCGGGATGCCGTTCCCAGATCTCCGGGAAGCTCCAGCCTCAGGAGCCGTTCTTCCCTCGGGAAGCGGCGGATGGACTCCTCCTGAYGTGGGAATGTTTTCCAAGAGCTTCCTCCCTCCTTCCGCCTCCTTTTGGGATCAGCCTGCTGTGGGATTGGGGCAGCTCAGCTCTGCTTCCTTGTCCCTATGGATATTTCCCTGCCAAAAGCCGGGAATTGCCGCTGGAATGGCTCAATCCTTGCTTCAACCTCAGCCKGGAATATCCCTGATGTTCCCACCGTGCAATTCCTGCTGCTTTTCCGCACATTTTGGGATGCGTGGAGGAGCCTTGGAGGGCTGGGGGGSCAATCCCGATTCCCGCGGTGTATCCCTGTTTATCCTGCGTCCCACCAGAGTTTTCCACGCCTCGGAGCCGGGAGTTTCCCGCTGGGAATGTCGGGAGCTCCGTCCTGGGCCGGGCTCGGGGCATTCCCAACATCCACCCTGGCAAAGAATCCCCTGGGAATGGGAAATCCCTGCTCCCGGRGGCTCCTTCCGGAGCATTTCCCCTCCCTGGGAAGGAAGGAATTGCCATCCCTGGAATCCCCTCGACAGTGCTGGGATCGCTCCCAGCTTGGACTCTGATCCCAGAGAGCTTTCCAACCTCCCTAATTCCGGGATTTGACGGGAAGGGAGGATTTTAGGGAAGGTGTTTTGCTCCAGCCTTCGCAGCAATCCCAGGTTGTTTTTTTCCCGGGATTGCTGGCGAGATCCGCGGGAAATCTTCCCTGTGGATGTCTCGGAATGCCTCCTGGGGCCTGAATTCCAAGCAAACATTGCCATGTTTGGAAGTGTCCCTGCCAGGCCTCCCCTTTCCTCCCGGCAGGAATTTTTTGCCGGAGAGTGACTCATCAGGATCCCTTCCCRAGGGATAGAAATTCCCGGTGGATCCAGAGGGGCCTTTGGATACCCTCCAATCCCAGCCTCTCGCGCCCCCTCGGCCACCAGGTGGATTTTCCCTGGTTTTTTCCCGTTTTTCCCCCGTTTCCTGATTTTCCGTGCGGTCGGAGCGGGAGCGGCTCCCTGGGTGTGCCGTGGGCTGATCCAGGTGCTTCCCAAACTCGGGATCGTAGCTTGGCCAACTTTTTCCCTGGGATGGCTCCASAAATCCTTGAAATGCAAAAATTCCCCTGAACTGCGGTGAAAATCCATGGATTTTAGGAAGGGAATATTTTTGTAGGGCGGAAAATTTTATTCCAAAAATATTTTGGGGAACTGGGAAGAGTTTGGGATTCGTCCTTCCCGCATTCCCGGGAAAGATCAGGGAAAATGCTGGATAAGCTCGTGGGTTTGGGATTGGGGCTGATCCCAAAGCATTCCCTAATTGCCTGCCTGGCAGAATTCCATGGAATTATTTTCGGGAGAGCTCCCCTGGCGAGAAGTGCTCGGTTTCGTTCCCGAAGTTGGGATCACGATTCCCGTCCAGCTCCCTCTCTGATTTCCRTGATTTTTCCTTGGTCGGGAGGGAAGTGGTGCTGGAACCTGAAAAAAAACCGGGAAAATGCTCCAATCCTTCATTTTTAGGTCTTTCCTCCTGCTTTTCCACGTTTTCCCCGTTCTTTAAGGAATGTGCTCCATTGGGTGTGGATCTCTCCCATCCCTGCACCAGGGCAAAATTCCATYGTCCCTCAGGGTCGGAATTCCAGGTGTTTTTCCCCATGGATTCGGCATTCCTCACGGATTCGGAATTCCATGCTTTCTCCCCGTGGATTTGGCATTCCTGAGGAAGCCACAATCAGCACCAGGAGCAAAGCCAGGGCTGGCCCTTTGGATCTGAGGTCGTTTCCGTGGAATGGGAAGCAGCACCAGGATACAGCGGATTTGGGGGAATCTCAATTTCATTTTTCCGAGGAATTTCAGCTTTCCAATCCATTTCTTTTTTCCAATCGCTCCGACAATTGGAGTTCACCTGGTGGAGAGCAACTTTCTCCCTCATTCCAGAGGGATTAGGAACCAACTTCCCTAAAAATCCTCCCGGGAATGTTTTTCCGGATTATTCTCCATRGTTTTTTTGGGAATTTTTTCCGTTTCTCCTTGTCAGCAGCTTGGAACCACAGGAGCAGCACTGGGATAAAGCAGGAATGGGATCCGATCCATGATTCAAACTTTTTAAGTTGGAAAACTTCCTGAGGGTCCTGGAAGCCATTCCAATAGGGGATTTTCCAGGGATTTTCCCGCTGGGAAGTGGCTGGGATGCCGCATCCACCCTTTGGGTTGTATTTCCATAGGGAGAGTGGTGAAGTGCCTTGGAAAATATGGAATTGGTTCCATAAAATGTGTTGGGAAGGGCAACATTCCATGGGCATTCCCAAGGAGCCTTCAGCCTGCCGGGAATGGGTGCTCCCTCCTCCTTCCAGCTGCTTTTCCTGGGATATTTTTCCCGTTTCATCCCAGGACTCGGCGGGAATTGCTCTGCTTCCCATTCCCGTGGCACAAATGGGGATGGGAATCTCCCTTTCCCTGTGGGAAAGCCCAGTTTTAGCCAGGCTGGAGTTTCCCGGGAAAAAACCTTGGCAGGTTCCATCCCTTCCCTTTTATCCRCTCCTATTCCCGTAAATCCCAGTTTTCCGCTGACAAAGCCTCGTCTGCTCCCTGCGCTCCCATTCCAGCCGCTCCCTGCATCCCTCCCTCCCTCCAGCATTCCCAAGGTATCCACCTCAGGCTGCCCTGCTTATCCCACCCACTTCCAGCACCTTTTTCCCAGCTTTTCCATTCCCAAAATCCACCTCTCCTTGGAGGGGAGGTCCCGGGCGCCGGGAGCCGCTTCCCTTGGAATTCCAGCCTCATTCCAGGCGGCCGGGCCGGAGCGCAGGGAGCGCCTCACCTTCAGCTGGGAAAGGCGAAGGAAAGGTTGGGAAGCGATCCCGCGGGAATGGCAAAGGAAAGGTTGGGAAGCGATCCCGCGGGAATGGCAAAGGAAAGGTTGGGAAGCGATCCCGCCGGAATGTTTGCGTTCCGGGGCTGACATTCCGGAGTGTAAATGCCAGGCGGAGTTCAAACAAGGCTTGGATAAGTCGGGAAGAGCCGCGTTTTCCTCCGTGGATTGGGCTGCGAATCCAAGCCCTTCCCGCAAGGAATGTCCGGGCGAGGCTCGAATTCCCACCGGGAATGGCAGGGACGTTGGAGATTGGCCTCTGCCGCTCCTTTTCCCGCCGCAGCCCAACTTTCCTTGGGATGCCGCTCCCGTTTTCCCGGGTTTTTCCGCCGCGCGTCGCTGGCTGCGCCGGCTGGGAGGTTTGGGATGGAATGTTCGGGAAAATTTCCTCGTGGAAAGGGTGGAGTTCGTCTTTTCCAAGGAAAATTTCTTCATTGGAACTGCCCATTCCTGGAGGGATTTAAAATCCCTGTGGAAGCGGCACTTTGGGAATGTGGCTCCGTCCRGGGGGAATGGTTGGACTGGATGATCCTGAAGGTCTTTCCCAACCTCTGGGATTCTGGGATTCTGAATCCGTTCGTGTTTCTCCCSATCCATTCCCACAATTTTTGGTGCTCAGGGAATATTGAACCATCCCTTGATCCCAGAAAAGTGCTGGATTTCGGGATTTCCTCTGGAGCTGATGGAAATCTGTCAAATCCCGAGGAAACTCCTTTGGCTCGGTGGGAATGTGGGATTCAGGCGGGAGCTCAGCGAGGTCCCACAATGGAGACAGAGGATAATGATGGAATAAAGCATGGAAATAATCATGGAATAGGAAACAGGCCTGTCACTGAGGAGGCGGGAATGCGGTGCTTGGATTAAGGACAAACCCCGAGGAAATCCCGGGAAAATACCCGCATTCCGCCGCTGGAATGCTTCGGGCCGRAAGGGACCTGAGAGCTCATCCCATTCCATGGGCAGGGCTCCGCTCTCCCGGGATCTTCCAAGATCCGCCCGGCCTGGCCTGGTTTATCCCAAAGAATTCCACCGGGAATGTGCGGGAGGCGGAAGCAGCACGGAAGGATCCTTAATRAAGGAGCCTCTGGAGCTGGATCAGTTGGAATTCCCGTGGAACGGCAGCGAATTCCACAGAATCCGTTGGGAATGGCACGGATGGGCTGTGGTGGGATCGGGAATGTCCTCCTGGGGCRGCTCCTCCCTTCCCGGGATGCTCCCGGGGCCATCCAGGCACGGGGTGGGATCGGGATTGTCCGGAGCGGGGCCGGGACTTGGATTGATGATCCATGGGGGTTTCTCCCAGCTCGGGAGATTCCATGATTCCCGTGGGAAGAGGTTGGGAGCAGAGAGCCGGAGCTGTGGATCCAGGGAATCTCCTGGAGCCTTTCAGGAAAGTCCAGGCAGGAATGAAGGATTCCTGCCCTTTTTCCCTTCCCTCTGCTCCGTGCTRGGTGGAATTCGGGAGCATTCCTGCCTCCGGACACAAATCCAGGCGCAGCTCTTTTCCCTGGAGCGAGGGAATGCCGACGAGAGCGGGAAAAGCCGCAGGAGCAGCTGGCTGGGAGAAGCGGGATCGTCCCACGCCTCCATCCCTGGAATCCCTGTGTGGGGCAGGACCCCGGGAATGCTGGGTCCCACTGGGATTCCCGRATTCCCTGGATCCCGCTGCCATTCYAGTGAGCGGAAAGAATTCCCCGAATTTGCTCCGCGCAGATTCCAGGGCCCCTTTGGAAAATCCCCTGGGGAGAGGAGGAGATGAAATGGGAATGTGGCAGGGACAGGTGGAAAGGGATCCTTGGAGCGGGAGATAATTCCCACTTTTTTGCCCGGGGATRTTTGTATCCATGAGTTGGACATCCAGGAGTTGTGTGGCCTCGTCCTGGAGATTATGGGAAGCACATCCCATCCGAGGGATCCCGAGGGATGGCCTGGCCCTTGAAGGAGAAGGGATTTTGGGAGGAAGAGATTTTGGGATACAGGGAACGGCGGGAGAGKTGGTTGATGTTTCAGGAATAAAAGCTGGGAGCAGGAGCAGGATGATCCCTGATATTTCGATCCTTGTTCCCAGCCTTCTTCCACCCTTGGGAATGAGGAACTCATTCCCTGCCGGGCGAGGGTGTTCGCCCGAGGAGAATCCGGGAGGGAGAATCCCGGAGGGAKAATCCCGGAGGGAGAATCCACGGCCGGTTCCCAGGGCCGGCAGCCCCATCCCGCAGCAGTTTCCGGGACGAAGGAGGCCGGGAAGCGTCGCTCCGGGATAACCCGCGGGATGCTCCGGTGCGCCTGCCGCCCCCGCGCTCCCGCCGGGATGCGCATCCCGCCCGGCTCGCCCACGTTCCCGCGCTGCCCTTTCGGATCCGGCAGCTGCCAGGTGCTCGGGAAGCTCCGGCGGCGTTCCCTAGGCAACGGAGAGAGGTGGGAATCGCGAGGTGTGGGGGAGAAACGCCCGAACTCCGCGGCCGAATTCCCGGGAATCTGTGGCCGTTCCACGCTCGGCCATTCCCTTTTTTCCCCAGGCCGGCGGTGTCTTAACTCTGACGCGTCCCAAGGATCGAGCATCCGTCGGGATCGGGGAATTCCCGGGGGGAACCCTTGGGATTTGCCGTGTAAATCCGGGAGACCTCGGCGTTACCCCCAGCATTCCCCATCCCAAAGAAATGACGGACGCAGCGGGAAAAACGCCGAAGGTTTTTCAGGAAAGGGAGGGAAAACGAACTTCCCGTTCCATCCGTGGCAATCCAGGCCGCTCGGAGCTCCTTCCCAGCTCCGCTCTCCTCCTCTTCCCTTCATTCCTTTGTCCATCTGCTCCCGGGAAAACRAGGGAAGCTTTGGAAGTTCCCGTTTCTCCCTCGGCCTCGCTCCTTGGATTTCATTGGGAATTGTCCTTTATCCGGCTGGGGGGGAGGGGAAGGCGGAGGAAGCTGATCCAGGTTGGGTGTGAAAACGACTTTATCTGGGATTGGATCCTGGTTTTTTTCAGGCTCCTGTTTGCGGCGGATGAAGGGAATTCGTGGAAGGGCTGTGATTCCCAAAGGAGTCCTGGCAGGGATTGGATTGTGGGAGGGGAGCGTCCCACCCCAATAGTTGGGATTTGGCTGGGAATCTCTGTCCTGTTCCATTGGGAATGGTGGGGAGGATGTCAGTAATGGATCCGTTGGCAGCCACTGCCCCCGGAGCATCCCAAATCCCGGGATAAACACGTCGGGAAGTTAAATCATGGAATGGTTTGGATTGGGAAGGACCTGAAAGCTCATCCACTTCCATGGGCAAGGGCACCTCCCACTATCCCAGGCTGCTCCAAGCCCATCCAACCCGGCCTGGGACATTCCAGGAAGCTCTTCCCACCCGTGGCAGGGAGTGGGCTTGGATGAGC
This sequence comes from Amblyornis subalaris, assembly GCA_018881555.1. NCBI lineage: Eukaryota > Metazoa > Chordata > Aves > Passeriformes > Ptilonorhynchidae > Amblyornis > Amblyornis subalaris. Next base: position 2,001,817 of record JACAXG010000028.1, read on the forward strand.
TTTTCCAATGCAAACCATTCCGGGATTCTGGGATTCCGGGAAAGCTTTGCTGATTCCTGACCAGCACTTCCCAGCAGCGAGGGCAGGATTYGGGAAAACTCAGCTCATCCTGCTGGGTTTCATCCCAAAACGTTGGGCACGCGCYGGAATGCTGGGCCCAGCGGGAACCCTCGGGAGCCAGCGGGCTCCGGAACGTTCCTGGCGGGAGTCATCCCGAAAGCCGAGCCGAGCTCTGATTCCCGGTGGGAGTAAATGTCACCAGGACGGCTCAGCATGTGCCGGCCCCGCCGGAGCCTTGGGAATGCTGGATGTTCCCTGCGCCTGCTCCAGCAGGCAGCGGGAGGGCCGGGATAGCTCGGWGGAGCCTGCAGGAAGCAGAATTCCCGGGATGAGGGGTGACAGGGACACAGCTCGGGGCTCTCCGCTGGGTTCCTCCTTTCCGCCTTTGGAAAACCTGGAGGAACGGGYGGGATCTGGGATCCACAAAGCCTGGAGAGCTCTCGGAGAGCATCTCCGCAGGGTGAGCTCCAGGAGCTTCGGAGTTTGCAGCCTTTGGTGTTTTATCCATGGATTTCGAGCTGCCAATTCCATCGGGGAGATTTCCGCACGAGGTGGGGATGGAGGAAGCGTCGGATCCAAAGGGAGCAGGGATTGGATTCCTCGGTGGGACGAGGGGCGATTGTTTCAAACGGAAAAAGGGAAGATTCGGGKTGGATTTYGGGAAGGAATTCCYGCCCGGGAGCGTGGGGAAGGGCTGGGAGGGAATTCCCAGAGAAGCTGTGGCTGCTCCATCCCTGGAAGTGTCCAAGGCCRGGCTGGATGGGGCTTGGATCACCCCGGGATAGCGGGAGGTGTCCCAGCCCATGGAGCTGGAATGAGATGATGGAATGTTCCATGTTCCGAGCGGCAGAGCCAGGGTTTGGAAGGAAGAGGCAATTCCAGGGATTGCGGGAGCAGGGAGAGATTTCCCGTCCAGCTCTTTGGGATGCCATGGATCTGTCTGCTCTCGGTTCAGGGATGAGTTCCAAACTAAAAAATCCCAAAGGTGTTTCCCGGCAGGAACATTCCTTCTTTTCTGATTCCATTCGGCTTTCACCGGCTCGATCCGAGCTTCCCGTTAAAAGCTTTTCCATGGGAATTCTCCACACGGACATCCCTGTTTTATCTCATCCCTGGATTTCAGCAGGGACAGCTCTTCCCAACTTCCTGGAGGGGCTTCCAGCATTCCCAGCGGGAGCCCCCTCAGCATTCCCAGCGCTCCCGACCATGGCAGGGAACATCCCTCGGGGTGGCAACTCCCAAAAATCCTTCCTGGAGCACCTCCCCGATCCCTGTCYGGGCCCGGATCCGCCTGCAGCAGGAGCCAGCTCCCGGCTCCGCGCTCAGACCATCTGGAAGGAGCAGCATTCCCATCCCACGCTCCTCCCCGGGAGCCCTTTGGAGCGCTGACATTTTCCCTGGAACCTCCTGGTATTTTGCCGGGCTCTGATTCCCCAGCCCACGGACGAGGATGGATTTGGGATTGGTTTTTTTTCCCATCCCTTCCTTTTCCGGCTTTTCCTAAAGGCTCCTGGATTCAGGGAAGAGGCTGCTCGGAGTTTTATCAGGAAAAGCTCCATGCGGGATGGATCACTCCAGGCATTCCTCGCTCGTTGGAATTCCAGGAAAAGCCAGGAGCTGGGATCCTTTGGGTGCCGCGGGTGTGGAATCACCTCCGGCAAGGCTCAGCTTCCCCAATCCCTCCCATCCTCGAATTCCCCTTTCCCAGGGAACAGCCCCCAAAGGGACGAAGGATTCCCTAYTCCCCCCCTTCCCCGGGTGTAGCTTTCCCTGGAAGAGGAATATCCCTGGAAGTACTTAAACTTCCCCTGCTTTATCCCTCGCTCGCTAATTCCCAAAGCTCGTTAAATCCCGGGATTTAACGTCCTAAGCCCTGACCCAAATTACCTGCTCCGTGTCCCGGGATTAGGAGYGCTCCGGCTTGGGAAGAGCCCTCTCCTCCTCCAGCCTTCCAAGTGTTCCCGACGATTCCGCGGTCGGATTGGTTGGAAGCGCATCTGGGAGCGGCGAGAGGACTTTTCCCGCTTGGAATGTGTTTTTTGCGAGCGGATCCTGGAGGGGGGGGGGTCGGAGTCAGGGTTTCAAAGCCTCGCTCATCCCTAATCCCGAATAATTCCGGCTCCGTGGCTTTTAACGTGATTAAAGCGGAGCAGGCCGTGACGCCAGCGGCAATTCCGCTTTCCCGGGAACGCGGGATCGAGCGCCGAGCGGGGCCGGAAAAGCAGGAATTTGGGGATTGGGTTGGGTTGGGTGGTCCCGAGTTCCRGTTCTCCCTGAAGATCCCAGAGTCCAGGTGCTCTGTAATTCCAGGCTGGAAAAGCAGAGCYGTTTGCCGTCGGTTCTGCCTCTCCTCTGGATCTAAAGCATTCCCTGCGTGTGCTGCTCCCAACATTCCAGAGCTCTGCATCCCGAAACTCCCAGACAATTTGGGAAGGGACACACAATTCCCATCCGAGCGTGTCCCACTGTCCCGTCTGCCTCCAGCTCCCAAAACCRAGGCGGAATATCCTGGAATGTCTCGAGATGCAGGGATAATGCATCTCCCGGTGGCTTTGTCACTCCCAAAGGCATCTCCAAGGAGCTRGAAAAACAGGGAATTATTTGCAAGTGGGACCTGATGGTCTTGGAGAGCTTTCCCAAGCCAACCAATTCCATGATTTTACGGAGCTGAGCGCTGGGAGCGGCAATTCCCTGCTCCGCCGTGGAATTGCAGCCAGGGCGTGGATTTGGGAGCTGCTCTAAAGGGAATCGTAGGAATGGCAAAGGATTYGCCTTTCTCCCTGGGATTGGGCCAGTTGGGAATTCGTCTCCAGCCTGGATAGGGACAGGGAAGGAGCTGTGCTGATCCGGTTTTACCAATGGAATAACAGGRAAAACTCCCCTCCCGCGGTTCACCMCTTGGGATCGCGGAGACGCTTCCGGAATTCCGACCCGGATGGCCGAGAGCCTCCCCAGAAATTTGGAAAACTCCATTCCCAAATTCCCAGCCCGGCTCTTGGAGGAGACCTGGGAAAGGAATGTGGAATTCTGGAACCACTCGGTGTCCAAACGCTCCCGGGATTTTTGGGAGAAATGGCTCCGCGGGCACCAGCTCCTTGCGAATATTCCCGGGATTCCCTCGGAGGGTMCCAGGCTTTCTTCCCTCCTCCATGGGGCAATCCCACCTTAATTCGGGAATTCGGGAGGGTGRSWCTTTCCCAAAGATCAAAATATTCCCTCTCCATGGGGGCTTCCCTCTGACATTCCATTTGCCAGGATCGCTCGGGCGGGAAGAAAACTTTGGATTTTTCCTTGATTTTTAATCCCTCCGAGGGCCGATCGGTCGCGATTCCAAGGGGATTTTCATCCCCGTGTTTTGGGAAAGAGTCACTTCCAGCTCCTTGTGGACCCAGGTGGGATGAGGAGGCACTYGGTAATGATTGATATGGATACTCCCAAGGGATCCACATTCCCAAGGCTGGGGAGGGCTTCCTGCTCCCAACCTCCGGCGGCAAAGCTCAGCTTTGGGAATTCTCGGCGGATTCCGGGATTTAGCGCGGCAAACCGGGATCGAGGCTTTCCCGAGGGCTCGAGCCGGTTTGGGAAGTTTCAGGGATGTGGAAGGGAACAGATCCCTGGGAAAAGCCGAAATTCCCTTTCCGTGGGGAGGCCACAGCTCCTGAGCAGCCCCTTCCCGGGTTTGGATCGGATCCAGCTCCATCCCGGCGAGGATACGGAATCTCCAGGGCCACGATCCGGGCCCGGAGCGGTTTGTCCTCCTCGTGCCCTTCCCTCTCCGCAGGCTCCGGGATTTCCGGAAGCGCAGGCAGGGTCGAGGTGTCATGGGCTGTGGGCGCATTCCCGAGCTCCCCGAACARCCCAGCCTCGGGAAAAGATGGAAAAACGGGATCTGTGGATAGCACCGAGCTCCTGGAGCTGCCGGTGAGATGGGAGAGGATCCGGATTTGCTCCCGCCCGGCAGGAAGGAATTGGAATTGCCAACGCAATTCCATGAAATCCTCATTTCATTCCCATCCTGGCGCTTTGCCGGAGCTGGGGCTGCCATATTAGCTTGGGATAATGGAAATCTCCAGGGATAATGGAAATCTGCAGGGATAATGGAGATCTCCAGGGATAATGGAAATCTGCAGGGATAATTGAGATCTCCAGGGATWATGGAGATCTCCAGGGATAACGGAGATTGGGAGGCAGCTCCGCGGGGTGGATGGGGGAGGAGAGGGATGCTCCTCTCTCAGCATTCCCAAGGATTCCCTTCCCAGCTCCCGCTCTCAGGAAGCTGGAATTGTTTTTATCCCACTGTGGCATCCACTGGGGGAATTGCTGAACCCCAGAGCTCTCTGATGTTGGGAATTACGGCAGGAAAACCCCGGGACAATGATTTCCAAGGGAATGACCCTGACTCCCAGTTCCCCGATGAACCRGGAATGCTGTGATCCTTGGCAGAGCAGTTCGGAATTCCCGGGGGGATCCTGTGGCGCTCCAGGTCTTGGAACGAGCTGTGCCCAATCGCCAGGGAATGATTTTCCCGTTAAGTCCAGGCTTTTTTTAGGACCTTTTCCTGCCTGGAAAGCCTCTGGGAGGCCTCTCCCGGTGCTGGCATCTCCGGGCGCTCCAAGAGGCCTGGCTCCGTTTTTTGGGAACAAAGGATGGAGCCGGAGCTGCTCCTTGCATCCTTTTAATGCCTTTTCCTCCCCGGGATTGATCTCCCTGTGTGGAAAACGTTCCCACAAGGAAAAGCCACCGGCAGCAGGAATGGTTGGGCCGGGATCTCCATCCGGGGAGTTCCAGTTCCCTGAATTCCAGGGGCTGCTCCAGCACTTTTCCGTCAAGGAACCAAAGGCACCATCCCAATGCAGTTGGATCCGAGGGAAAATTCCCTCTTTGGGGAAAGGATGGAGCAGGAAAGGGGCCCCGAGGAGCCACCTGCTCCTGCTTCCCTTGGCTGACTCCCAGGAAATGATCCCAGACTGGAATTCCCTGGAAGTTCAGGGGCTGGGAGCGATTCCCGGGCTCTGCCTCACTCCAGCCCTGGAAAACGATCCCAGTGCTGGAATTCCCTGGATGTTCAGGGGCTGGGAGCGATTCCTGGGCTCTGCCTCACCCTCCCCTCACTCCAGCCTGGAAAATGATCCCAGACTGGAATTCCCTGGATGTTCAGGGGCTGGGAGCGATTCCCGAGCTCTGCCTCACCATCCCCTCACTCCGGCTCCGAATCCTCCGCGTTCCTGGAGAAAAAAGCTGGGAATAGCCAGGGCTGTGTCCATGGTTTGTTTCGGTGCTGTGGGGGCCTGATATTCCCTGCAGATCCCGCGGGATGCAGGGATGATTCCCGACTCCTTCCCCGTGCCACAACATCCCTGTCCAAGCCATGGATGCGCCGCGCTCCGTATGCAGGAAACAAACCCAGAAACTTTGGAATTTCCCCTGGCAAAAACACTCCTGGATGGAAGTGCATCCAGAGGCTCATCCTGGTGTTCGTCCTTCCCTGTGTTTGTCCTTTCCCAGYGCCTGGAATGCCTCAGGATCCCCTTTCTTCCCATGTTTTAATGCTCCTGCACAATCCAGGATCCCGCTGATCCCGGGATCCCGCTGATCCCGGCATCCACCAGYGGGAGCATCCCTCCTGCTCCCGGCCGGAGCCTTCCCGAGGCGTTGGGCCGGGTTTTTTTGCGGGATGATTTCCAAGGAGCTCTTCCAAGCGCTCGGTCATGGCTCCTTCGTGATCGTTCCATGAAAATCGGGAAGCGTTTCTAGACGGGAATGTTTCTATTCACTGGGAATATTTTGGGGGAGCCGCACGGGCTGGAGTCTCCCGAGCTTTGTGGGATCTCATCCCACGTCACAGCGCTGGAAACTTCCAGGTAATTCCCGGCCCTGCAAAGCCCCTGGTGCTCCCTGCTCCGGGGCTCTTCCCGCCGGGAATGCTGATCCGGCTTTGGGAAAAACAACCCAGCCAGGCTGAGCTCCCACGGCCGGAATTCCGGGTGGTAATTCCGGGTGGTGATCCCGGCTGGAAGCACAGGGATGAGCCCAAGCCCTGGGCTTGGCAGGATGGATTTTCCCGGGTTTCTTCCGCTCTGCCGGARCCTTTGGCTGCTCATTCCCGGCGTTCGCTCCGTGTCTCATCCCGTTCTTCCCTTGGGAAGTGCCAGGCTGCATCCCTGGGCTGGGTCGTGTCCTTCCTTCCCTGTCCTTTGTCCGTCCTATCCCATGGATCCTTGGCTTTGCCATTATTAACTTGACAATAATAATAATAATAATAATAATAATAATAATAATAATAATATTTTCTTAAGAAATCCTGGGAAAAAAAGGCCTCTGGAGCGCATGGAATTTTAAAAGGAACCGATGTTGGATCAGGCTGATGGGAATGTCTCTCCCTGGGTAGGGTTTGGCTCATTAATTAGGGATAGATCCTGGAAATAAATGGAAAATTTAGGAATTTTTGGACCAGCCCAGGCTCCTCTGCCCCTGTCCCCCTGTGCCAGCACCAGGATGTGGAAAACCCCTGGAATACCTAAAAAAGGGAAGGAAAAAGCTCAGGGCAGGCCTGGAGCAAGCGGAAGTGTCCCTGGCCCTGTCCCTGTCCCTGGCAGGGATGCCGTGGGATGGTCCTTCCCAACCCAGCTCGTTCCGGGATTCTGCGGGAAGYGGGAATCCTTCCGCGCTGATATTCCCATCTGGAAAAGGCACTTCCATTTCTTTTTCCCAGTGTGGAGGCACAGGAGCCAAAGTCCTCCTCTCGCCTGGATTCCCAGGATTCCGGCTGAGGTTTGGAGGCAGGGAGCGGGAATGGGGTGTGAAAATCGGGATGCCGAGGGGATGCATTCCCRGGAATTGCAGCTCCCCCTTGGCACTGCCCTCCCCAGAGGGGTCACAGCTCCTCCTGCTCCTCTCCCAGGGCATGGAAAAGGCTCTTCCCGCTCCCCAGCCCATCCCATTCCCCAGGATATGGAACRGGAGAAGCCGCGGATCCCCGACAATCCCGGGACGTGCGAGCCCCACTCCATCCCCCACTCCTCTCCCTGCTCCTTTTCCACGTCCCCCACCCTCCGGGATCGCCGTTGCCCGTGCCTGGCCGCGGGATTTCGGGATTCAGGCTGCACCTGGAGTTGCCATGGCACCGATCCCCCCCCCGGGGCCGCGGCTCCGCGCCCTCCGTGCCCTCATTCCCGAGGATCCGCCGTCTCGCCCACGCTCCCTTCCCCRGCAATTCCCTGCTCCCGCTGCTCTGCCTCTCCTGGCAGCTCCTGAAGAATTCCTGATGTCTCTTTCCATCCCAAAACTCTGCCGCTGTCCGGGTCTGCCGGCTGGATAAAGGATGGATGGCYGGGAATTCCGGGAGCGTGGGGTGGATGGAAGGGGATGCGGTGGCTGGGATGTTTTATGGGATCGTTTGGATTCGTTCTGGCTGGAATCTGTGCCCTCGGTCAGGGAATATTGAGGGGTTCGAGGAGGATTCATGGAAGCGGCAGGATCGGAGGATTCCCTGGATGGCCCAAGCTCGGTGGGAGCACTGAGGGAATCTTGGAATTGTTACGGCTGGAAAAGGGAGGCCTGAAGGGGCCTGCGAGGGAGCTGGAGAGGGAATCTGCACCTGGAACAGGACAAGGGGGAATGGGCTCAGAGGGAGAGAGGGGAAATTTAGCTGGAATTTTGGGAAGGAATCCTCCCCTGGGAGGGTGGGGAGGCCCTGGCACAGATTCCCAGAGAAACTGTGGCTGCTCCATCCCTGGAAGTGCCCAAGGCCAGGCTGGACGGGGCTTGGATCACCCTGGGACAGTGGAAAGTGTTGGAGTTGGAACTGGATGAGCTTTCAAATTCCCTTCCAASCCAGCCCATTCCAAGCTGTGAAAATCTGGGAACASGAACTCCAACCCCAAACCCGACGGTGCCGGCACCGAGCTGGATCCCCATGGTGGCTCTTTCCCAGCAAACCAATGGGATCCAATCATTCCAACAGCTCAGGCTCATCCTTCCCCAAACCAGAATTCGTGGAGGTGCAGCTCCCTCCTTTTGTTTTCCCATTCCCGAGCCAAGGAATCCGACGGATCCGGAGCGATGTGGCCACTAAAAATAACTTGAATCAATCAGCTTTGTAAAAATAAGGACATTCCTCGGATGCCAGCTCCAGCCGGCGCTGCCTCCCGGGAATTTGATCCTGACTCATTTTTCTTCCAGTTCTGTCCTTGCTTTTCCATATATTTATTTTTCCCTGCTCCCGTTTAGGGAATATCCCCAAGCTCGGAGCTCTCCACTGTCGTTTTCCTCCGGGATCAGGCGGATATTGTGGATTTTAGAGCGGTTTTTGCCCCCCGTGGCGGGAAGGACCGGGAAGCGCGGCCGCTGGAATTTGGTGGGATTTGGGTGGAACGATTGGATATTTCCACGCTGGAGCAGCACATCCCGTTTGGGGCTTTCGGGGTTTCCTGGGATTTCCAAGCAGCCTCATTCCCRAGGAGGAATTACCCACCCCAAGCCTGCTGCTGTCCGAGGAGCGGAACATCCCGGGAATGCTGTGGAATTCCCGGGATCTGCGTGTAGGAAGGCATCTATTCCGTGCATATAAAAACCGGAACTCCAGGTGGCCGCTCCTGCCGACATTCCTTCCCTTGGAATCACAACCGAGATTCCCAGCTTTGGGGTTTTTCCTCAGCCTCGCGGATGGATCCATGAAAACGGCGATCCCGCCGGATCCYGCCGTTCCGAGTAACGGGAGAAGTCTCCACAATCCCCTGAGTGGCTTAAAAATAATAAGATTATTGGGAAAAAAAAGTGCCATGATCCTGCCTGGCTGCTGTTCCCGGGCTCCGGGCTCGTGGCTCCTGCCTCCCCCCGGAATTTTGAAGGGAAAAACCCCTCGGAAGGACCTGGATGWGGATGGGAGAGGCCTGGGAGGGTGGAATTTGTCCGGAATTGGAGTTAAACGACCTTTAAAATTCCCTTCCAACCCATCCTCAAGCCCCCGGTGTTCGCCGGGAGGTGATTCCATAAATCCCACAAATATCAGGAAAGCTTCAACCGGGATTGGCCGTGGAGCTGCTGGGAACAGCATTTGGGATCAGAGCTGGGATTTTGGTGCCGCTTTTAAACTCGGGATTGGGTCTGGGTCCAAGAGCYGGAGCCGATCCCTCGGTGCCACCGGGAGCAGCTCCTTGCTCCTTCCCAAAGGGAATCTGGGGGATGCGAGCTCGGCCGCGATATTCCCGAGGCGTCTTTCCCCTGGAATTCGCTCCAGAGAGGGAAACGTTCCGCAARCCCCATTGGAATTATCCCTGCCCCCGGCCGCTCGCCCAGATCCCTTCCCRTCGCTCGCGTTCCGAAGGAGTTGGGAAGTTGGCTGCCGGGAAAGCGGGAGGCGATTCCAGAGGCGCGGTTGCCGTGGGAACGGCGAAGTTCCCGGTTTTGCAGAGTCACGGTTTGAGCGGATTTGCCGGGAGCATCCCGGGAGGATCCCGGTGCCGGGAGCGTGGTGGGGCCTCCCTGCTGGAAAACAGCTGGAAAACAGCTGGGAAAGGGGTGTGGGACCCTCCCCCGGGGAATTCCTGTCTCCCGTGCTAGGGTGGAGCTGCTCCAGGAATTTTTCACTTTTTCCTCACTTTTCCTCCTCCGGGTGTTTTCCCATCCTTCCAAAACCGGACTTTTCCTCCTTGATGGATGTTCCAAACCGATCCCGGTTTAAGGAAGGATCCTGGGAAAGGCACTCCAAAATCCCGCCCTGCCCAGGGCTTTGTTTGGGAACATGTCCATGGGGCTGGAGCCTGGAAAAGCAGGAATTCGGGGCTTCAATCCCAGTTTTCGGGGTTCCTCCGGAGGCAGGGGTGAGGAAGGGGCAGTGAACTGGAATTCCCTTTGATATCCGAGTGCCGGCGGAATGGAGGGAGGGAGGCTCGGTCCCGTTAGGGAAGAGCCCCGGGAGTAATCCCGCTTTCCAATTAGGGATTTCACGGCATTAATCCCATGGGAAGCTAAATAGGGCAGGAGCTTAAGGCCTTGGAGGAGCAGGAGGGGAATTTGGGCTGGAGGAGCTGAGGGAGAAAGGGAAAATCCCTGGGAATCTGAGCCCTGAGCAGGAACTTCCTCCCTCTTCCCATCCATTCTCCAGCCAAATCCCTGCGGTGGAATTCCTGGAAGGAATTCCTTCCACCTTTGCGACCTTTCCCTGGAAGGCAGCGCAAGTTTTCCCTTTGTCCCTTTTCCATCCCCGATCCCAGCAGCCTCCGGATATTCGGGACCACAAAGCTGCCACATTTTCCCTTGGAAAATCCAAACGGATTTTCCGCCACCCCAAAAAGACCCCAAATCCAGCTTTGGACTTGGAGGGATTGGGAGCTTTTAAGGAATTTAGGCGATTTCAGCTCCGGGGACAATTCCAAAGCACAATTCGATCCTTTAGAAGGCGGAAAGGTTGGAATTTTCTTGGGAATGTGATGAGCAAAGCACCTGAACAAAGCTCCGGGGTAGCTCCGCGGGGCCTTTGAACGGATCCAAATCTGGAATTTTTGGGAGTTGAAAGGGAAAGAAAAAAACCTGCAAATGGCATAAGGGAAATTTATGGAACTGCAGCAGCCTGGGAATGGCACGGGAGCCTTGAGAATGGCACGGGAGCCTTGGGAATGGCACGGGAGCCTTGGGAATGGCACGGGAGCGCCGTTTATAGGGAATTTCACGTGGATCCTGTCATTCGGCGCAAATATCGGGAGTGGGATATGGCCACGGTTGGGATTTCGAGGTCTGATTTGGCGGATTTGCTCTGTGGGTCGGGATTATCCCTGAGCTTCAGGTCGGGGAAGAGGGAAGGGGATCCAACTGCTCCTGAAGAAGTGAAACATCAGGAAGGAATCACTGAAGGGAGGGAGGAATTCAACCGATGATGGAATTTCCTGATGGAAATTCCATCAGGAGCTTCCCCTGGTTCACCCCTGGGGGTGACCTGGGGTTTATTCCATTATTTCTCTGATTCCATGAGTTTCTGTTTTGGACGAGCGGGAATTCTAGGGAATAAACATGGAATTTTGGGAGTTTTTTGCCCAGGTTGCCAATGCTTGGAAATGGGAATATCCTCGTGCTCCCTCTGGCTCGCACAGGGGTGGCTCCGGAAGGGAAAAGGTTTCTTCCCATCCAGGTGTTTTCCGTGATTTCCCTGGGAACGGTTCTCCTGTTCCCGCTCAATTTGTGGAATGAGAGAACCTCATTCCCATGGATCCAGAGGGAAACAGGGAGAGAAATCAAGGGTTGGAATGGGAGAACGTCGTTCCCGTGGATCCAGAGGGAAGCAGGGATGGGTTGGAGTGAGAGAACCTCATTCCCATGGATCCAAACAGGGAGAGCAATCAAGGGTTGGAATGAACCTCATTTCCATGGATCCAGAGGGAACTCAAGAGTTGGAGTGAGAGAACCTCACTCCTGTGGCTCCAGAGGGAAACAGGGAGAGCACTCAAGGGTTGGAGTGGGAGAACCTCATTCCCATGGATCCAGAGGGAAACGGGGAGAGCACTCAAGGGTTGGAATGAGAGAACCTCATTCCCAAGACTCCAGAGGGAAACAGGGAGAGCACTCAAGGGTTGGAGTGGGAGAACCTCATTCCCAAGACTCCAGAGGGAAACAGGGAGAGCAACCAAGGCCTGGAGCCAGGAATTGGGCACCATTCCGGAGCTGGAGCTGCCCTTGCCTCCCTCTCTCGGCGTGGGGTGACAAACCCTGGGATTCGGAGCTGGGAACAGCCCGGGAGGAGGGATTTGGCCGGGAAAAGGTTGGGATGCRTCCCCTTCCCGATCCGAGCTGTCCTTAACCGCGGATCCACGTGGTTCGAGCACGTGAGCATGCTGGTGATCCTGCTCAACTGCGTCACCCTGGGAATGTTCCAGCCCTGCGAGGACGTGGAATGCCAGTCGGAGCGCTGCACCATCCTGGAGGTGAGCRTCCCGCGGGAACGCGCCGGGAGCCGGGACCCCCCCGTCCCGGTGGTTTTTCCCTATGAAAAGCTTTTTTGGATCTGCCAGGAGCTTGGGAAAGAGCCAAAGGCTGATCCGGAGCAGGCCCAGCCGGTCCTTTCCGAGGTCCGCACGGATCAGAGGTGGCGGCCACRTCCCACCGGAGCCCTTGGACACCACTGGATTGTGAAAATCACGGATTCCCCATTCCTGGAATGTCCAAGGCYGGGTGGGATGGGGCTTGGAGCAACCTGGGATAGTGGAAGGGGTTGGARCTGGATGGGCTTTAAGGTCCCTTCCCACCCAACCCATCCCAGAATTCCATGGCCAATGCCATGGGGGGAATCTCTCCCTCACAGTCCATCGGCTCCATCCCAGCCAGCTCCTGCTGGGATTGCTCCCTCCAATGCCAGGGACTGCCTTCGCCATTCCATTCCCTTTTCCAGGAGCCAAAAAGCACAGGATGAGCCCGCGCCTGCTCTCCTCCGCGTGCCAGGACCTTTGGGAATTCTGCCCCGGATGGAGCTCCCATCCCCCGGGGCCGTCACTGATCCCTGTCCCCGATCCCTCCGGCTCCTCCTGGCATTCCCTCGCTCCATCTGCCCGCCCGAGCGCCTTTGGAAGCGCATCCCGGGGGCATCTGGCGCGTGGGMCGCTCCTTGGCTTCCCGCTCAACGCGTTCCTGAGGCTGGGAACAGCTTCCCTCGTTCCCGACGCGTGAGCTCAGCCCCGGATCACCGAGGGGATGGCGGCACGAGCTCGGCTCCCTTGGATCCCGMGTGGATCCGCTGCTTTCCTTCCCTCGGAGCGGTTCAGCGGGATCCTCCATGGAATCCCAGATTGGTTGGGGTTGGAATGGGCCTTAAAGCTCATCCGGTTCCGACCCCAGCACCTTCCGCTATCCCRGGTTGCTCCAAGCCCTGTCCGACCCGGCCTTGGAAATTTCCTGATGGGTTTTAGGTGGGAAAGGGCTGGAAAATCCCCATTATCCCTGTGCCAGCCTGCAGGAGGGATCGGGAGCCAGGACACGAGGTGAAAAAGCCGGAACTTCCTTACGGAGGCGTTTGGGTAGTGGTGATTAAGTGACCTGGAATTACGGAGCCAAATTCCTGTGTAGCTCAGTGAGGGAATATTGATCAGGACAAATCCCTCTCCAGCTCCCTCGGAGCCCCTTTAGGCACTGGGATGAGCTCTGAGGTCTCCCTGGAGCCTTCCCTTCTCCAGGTGAACATTCCCAACTCYCCAGGCTCCAGCCCTGCGCTATCCTCATCTCCCCGTGAGACGAGACTTCCCAATCCCTGGGCCSTGCCGGGAGCCATTCCAGGGGCTGACACCTTCCTTTGGGAGCTGGGAGGTGGCACTTCGGTGGCAGGGCTTCCCTCGGGAACATTCCCGAGCGGAACGGACGGGAACGATCCTTTCCCTGCTCTCTCCAGGCGTTCGACGACTTCATCTTCGCCTTCTTTGCCGTGGAAATGGTGATCAAGATGGTGGCGCTGGGAATCTTCGGGCAGAAGTGTTACCTGGGAGACACCTGGAACCGCCTGGATTTCTTCATCGTCATGGCCGGGTCAGTGGAATCCCGGGAATCCGCGGCGGGAGCGGGAAAATCCCGCAGGCTGGATTTGGAATCGCCCAAATCCGGTTTTTCCTTCCCCGTGACGAGAGCACGGCGGGGTTGGGGGGGGGGTTGGGAATGTCGGGCGGAGCCGTGGGGTTTTTTGCGGGAATTCTTTCGTCTCTGCGGAATCGGCGCGTCCTGCTGCGATCCAGGATATCCCGGTGCTCGTGGACAGCAGCAGCTCCGCCGGAGCGAGGCGGGAACGGGGAAAACGAGGAGAAMCTACCCCAAAATTCCGCTGCTGGAAGTCGAAATCCCAGCGGGAGGAGCCGGCCGGGAGTTAACCCAAATTCCAAGCCTCCTCGCTTCCCGGTTTAATTCCACCTCSCACAGCTGCTCGTTTGTGCGGGAAGTGTTACCAAACAGCTCCGAGGAAGATCCCGTTGCTTCCACACCGCTTCCCTCCCCCYGCGGGAATAACGGAGCGCAGGAAAACCTTGGCAAAGCTCAACCTTTGGGGGTTTTTTCCCGATAAAGGAACAGCTTTGGAAAAACCTCCTACCTGCTCGGCAAACCCCGGGAACGGCTGGAAAACTTGAATTCCGGCCTCTGTTCCGAATTCCTGCCTTCCTAACGACCGGCCTGGGGCTCATTAGAACATTCCCGGGATATGTTCGGGGCGTTTTTCCCCCTTTTCCATCAGCTCTGTTCCGTCTTTTCCCTGCTAATGGGCTTTGTTGCGCTCCATGTTATTTGTCTGGAATGCAATTAGGAATGGCTTCRGTGGTGTGAATAAAACATGAGCTCTCCCGAGCCGGAGCTTCCCTGGAATTCTAGCCCGGGAAGGAACATCAGGGATGGGAAAAAACAGTTCCTTATTTTTTTTCCCTTTGCCAAAGCTGGCAAAGTGGGAAGCGGGAAGAGCAGGGAGAAGTCGGGATCAGGATTCTGCCGTCCCTAACCGAGGTGCCAGAGGGGTTTTTTCCACGCCGGAAACGCGGGATGAGTGGGAAATCCCCACATTATCCAACAGATCCCCCAAAAACCGGGATTGGGGCACCACAGGGAGGCAGAAAGGGCTGAGCCCTCTGCTCATCCTCGGCTTTGGCCSCGGAGTTTTGCTCCTGGAATGATGGGAAAAGCGGCTGGCGAGTCCATTTGGGAGTTTTCCAGGGTTTTTCCCCACCTTCCAGGGCTGGGATACGTTGGAGAAGGATGGGAAGAGCAGGAGATGCTGATGCCTCCGGCAGCGGATCAGGCCTGAGGTCCCTTCCAGCTCCCAAACCCTTCCRTGTTTTCCTCGCCTCGGAAATGCAGCCTGGAGAATTCCAAGCCGGGGAGGTTCCTGGCGCATCCTGTCCCTGGAGACGCCGCAGGATCCTGGGATGTGTTTTGGACATCCCAAAGCATTGTGCTTCCTGCTTTTCAGTGCAGGGAATCACCTTCCGAGCACSAATCCATCCAAAATTCCCGGCTCCAGGGTGTTTCTGTGGGGCATTTCCAAGGGATTCTTGGATTACAGGTGGAACAGGATCCCACAGTTGGCCTTGACAAGGAAAACTTTGGCTTTTCCATGGAAGTTTCGGATGCTGTCAGTGGTGGGCAGTGTGGGTCCCCTGAGCCTCACTTTCAAATCCTAAATGGAATCTCATGAAATTCCCAAGGATCAGGGTCAGAAGCTTTTTTTCCTTGCCCAAATCCTGGATTATCCACCTTTTATCAGCTCCATCCCAAGGGACGAGTGAAAGGAGTTCTCCCTTTCCCGTGCTCATTATGGATGTGCCCCTGGAGCACCAACCCAGCTCCCCCCGGAGCGTTCCCTGCTCCTTTCCCACTCCACGAGGAATTCCCAGCCGGGATCGGCGACGCTCCGATTCCCTCGCTCAGCCTCGGGATAAACCCGGAGCGTGCCAGGGAACGACCCTTGGGCTGCTCCCGCGGGATCCGTTCGGAGCCAACACCCGGGGCTGGCTCCAGGCCCCTCCGGGCGGGTGGGAATGGGAATGTGTGGAATGAGGGAGAAAGTGTTCCTGATTCTCGATAATCCAACGGAAATGGAATTATTTGTACGTTTTTGGTTGGTTTGGGGATTCAGGTTTGCTCGTGTGGGATCATGGAATCAGGGAATGGTTTGGGTGGGAATGGACCTTAAAGATGATCCAATCTCCCTSWCTGCCATGGGCAGGGACACCTCCCACTATCCCAGGCTGCTCCAAGCCCYRTCCAACCYGGCCTTGGACACTCCCAGGGATGGGGCAGCCACARCTTCCCTGGGAATCCGTGCCAGGGCCTCCCCACCCTCCCAGGGAAGGATTTCTTCCCAATATCCCRTCTAAATYTCCCCTCTTTCCGTTTGAAYCCATTCCGCTCATCCTGCCACTACAATTCCTGCTGGAGATTCCCTCTGCAGCTTCCTTGGAGGCTCCTTCGTGCACTGGGGCTTTCCGGTGTGTTCCCTGTGCCCGCAGCAAGGGTTGGGAGAGACCTTAAAGCTCATCCCATTCCACCCCTTCCGTGGGCAGGGACACCTCCCRCTATCCCAGGGCRCTCCAAGCCCTGTCCAACCTGGCTTTGAGCACTTCCAGGCCTATGGAATTCCATCCATGCGAGGAGCATCCATTGCTCTCCTCGATTCACAGGCGGCAAAGCCGATCCCAACCCCACTCCAGGCTGATCCCAACCCCACTCCAGGTCAATCCCGACCCCACTCCAGGCCGATCCCAACCCCACTCCAGGTCGATCCCAACCCCACTCCAGGTCGATCCCAACCCCACTCCAGGCCGATCCCGACCCCGCTCCAAGCAGCTCCATTCCCAGAGACTCAGCTCCCCCCATGGTGACTCCTTTCCCGTTTTCCCGCAGCATGATGGAGTATTCCCTGGACGGACACAACGTGAGCCTCTCTGCCATCCGCACCGTGCGCGTGCTCCGGCCCCTGCGAGCCATCAACAGGGTCCCGAGTAAGTTTTCCTGGGAAAACTGGGAAACCGTGGGATCAACCCTCCACCCCCCCACCCGGCTGGGAGTAAATTGATTTATCCTCATTTTTAAGGGGAAGTCGGAGTTGGTTTATCCTCATTTTTAGGGCAAGGGGGTGGATTTTACACCCCGAGGGGGGAATTTTTGGGACTGTTTTCCAAGATTTTTGCTGCTCACGGTGTGAAATAAACACTATTCCTCTAAAAAAGGCGGAAAATCCACTTTTAAGAAGGATTTCCATGCTCCGCTGGGTTCACTTTCCCTCCTCTTCCATGGATTTGTGCTCGGGATCGGYGGCTCAGGAGCCTCCCTGGTGTGAAACGCCGAGGGCAAAATCGGGATCGGCCACAAGCGGCCCCTAAATCCGTTCCCGAGAGGCTCCAGCTGCTTGGCTTCCCGATCCAATCGGAGCCACCAAGCTGGAATAATTCCCGGCTGGAATGAGCCGCCCTGTGCAAGGCGCTCCTTCCGTCAAAATTCCATCCRTTTTTAACCCCAAATCCACCCCGATCCAAAGGCACCGGCGTCGTGTGGGAATCACAGGGATCCTTGCAACGGGAAAAATTCCGAATAAAGGGATGTTTCCCATTCTTTTTGGGAAACCCCCCATCCCGCCTGGATTCGCCGCCGGAAAATCCGGGGATGGCAAAACAACCTCCCCTGGCAGGGTTTGGCTTCCAGGCCCTCCCAGGAACACGTGGGAACATCCCAGGAACTGCTGGATGTGTCCATCCGGGAGCCTTGGAAGTTTCTCTCACAACTCCAATTCCATGGGATTTTTCTGGGAAAAAAAAAAGGAATAAAATGAGTGAATCCAACAGGGAAATCCTTGGTTAAAAACGGGAGAAAAAGAACAGAGGGGCCAAGAGGGGCCTGGAATCTCCGGGATTTTGTTTTCCAAAGGAAGTTTTGTTGCCGGGGGGTTTGGAGAGCACAACACCAAAGTTTTCCCGTGGGATCTTTGGGATTCCTTTGGGATGGCTCCTGGGATGGGGCAGAGCAGGCGGACCCCGGCACCGGGCTGGGACAAAGCCCRGGCTCGCATCCCGATTTTTCCCCCGGGGATTCCCCGGCTGTTTATCCCGGCCGGGAACGCTGCGGCCTCCCCGTTAGGACGGATTTTTCCCTCTTTTCCGCAGGCATGAGGATCCTGGTGACGCTGCTGCTGGACACTCTCCCGATGTTGGGAAATGTCCTCCTCCTGTGCTTCTTCGTCTTCTTCATCTTCGGCATCGTCGGCGTCCAGCTCTGGGCAGGGCTCCTGAGGAACCGCTGCTTCCTGGACAGGAATTTCGCCACGTGAGTCTGGGAAAAGGACAGGATTCCTCCGCTTTTGCTTTCCTTTCCGTCCCCTGCTGGAGAAATCCCAGCGCTCGGCAGGGCTCTGGGAAAAAATCCCTTTTTGTCGGGAAAAAATCCTGTTTTGTCAAGGGGAAAATCCCGTTTTGTTGGGGAAAAAATCCTGTTTCGTCTGGAAAAATCCCGTTTTGTCGGGGAAAAATCCTGTTTTGTGGGGAAAAAATCCCGTTTTATTCTGAAAAAATCCCGTTTTGTCAGGAAAAAATCCCTGTTTGTTGGGAAAACATCCCATTTCTCAGCAGCTCCCCGAGGGTCTGAGTGGCTCCTCCGTGTTTTCCTGCGGCACCCGAAGGATGAGGATGGGAGGGGTTTGGATAGGCTGTGCCTCGGGAAGCGGAGATTCCTGACTCTGGGAATGGGAGGATTTAGGGCAAAAGAAAGGATTTCCAGCTCYCCTCGAATTCCCGATGGAATGGGCAGCACCTGGAATCAGGGAATTATTAAGGCTGGAAAAGATCTCCAAGATCTGCTCCCTGAGCTTGGGCTGTTCCCCTGCCCCTTCCCAGGGAAAAGGACACAATTCCAAGATGCAGCCTGCATGGAACAGGGAAAATCCCGAGCAGCTCCCGTCAGAGCTGTCGGAAGTGAGGGAACGCCCTGGAGCAGCTCCCGGGGCAGCTGGAGCTGTAATTCCAGCCTGGAGAGGAGCCGGAGCCTGTAATTCCAGCCCTGGATAATCATCTCCTGTCTGCTCCGGGATTGTCTGGGATCATCCCTCGGGTCCTGCTCCTGCCTCTCACCGCTCCTTCCYGAGGCTCCCGGAGCTTTTCCATGTCCTCCGGACAGGCTCCGGTGGTTTTTATCCCTCCCCTCRGAGGCGCTGAAAGGTGGGAATGGCCGAGCCTGCCCCCGGGCGCCATCCCACTCCCACATCCCGGTGCTCCCAGCTCTCTCCTGAGCCCACAGTGGGAATTTTCCGCTCTCCAAGCCCCTCCACGCTSGGAGCGACCTCGGAGCTCCCTCCAAACCCCCAAATCCGTGAGCCTTTGGAGCTGTGATTCCAGGGGGTTTGGAAGGGATCATCTCCTCCTGCCCTCGGGGATGGATCCTGATCCCCCCCAAGATGCTGGGAATGGGAATTTGGGGATGCTCTGCCCTAATCTTGTGGCTTTGAGTGCTGGGGGATGTCGGGATTGGGATGGGGCAGCATTCCAGAGGGATTTGGGGGAAGGAGGCTGCTGGGATTGGGATGGGGCAGCATTCCAGAGGGATTTGGAGGAAGGAGGATGCTGGGATTGGGATGGGGCAGCATTCCAGAGGGATTTGGAGGAAGGAGGCTGCTGGGGGGCATTGGGATTGGGATGGCAGCATTCCAGAGGGATTTGGGGGAAGGAGGCTGCTGGCGTGCATCAGGATTGGGATGGGGCAGCATTCCAGAGGGATTTGGAGGAAGGAGGCTGCTGGGGTTCCCATGGGGCAGGAATGTTTTGGGAAGGGATGCTCCGGCGCCATCCCCCAGAGCGGAGCTCTCCGTTTCCAGCCGGAAGCGATCCCAGGTTTCTTGCAGCTTGGGGTGGCAGTTGTGGGGAATCCAGGTGGGATTATTCCTGTCTCCTTTGTCCTTTCTGGCTCATTCCCCTGGATCCAGGCAGCAGGAYGTGGCTCATCCCTGCAGGAGCCTTTGACACCCCAAGAGCCAATTGTAAAGGGAAAAAAGGCCTGGAATGGCATGGAAAACACTTCAGGGATCCACCTTCCTGCTGTCGCACGGCTCATGGAATCCTGGAACGGTTTGGGTTGGGATGGACCTGAAATCCCATCCATTCCCACCTCCCGCTATCCCAGGGTGCTCCAGCCTGGCCTGGGACATTTCCAGAGGARGGAAATTCCCAATTTCCCTGGGCACAGAGGTTTCCCAGCCCTCCAGGAGGCCGGGAGAGGCTGGATCACGGATGGGGCTGAGCCCGAGGGCCTGCCTCGGATTCCCTTCTCATCCCCATCCAGAGGAAATCCCGAATCCTTGCGGGATCTCCCCTCGGCGCTGCCGCCAAACCCTCCCGGCCGGGAACCGCTTCCAGCGGAGCACCTGGACACGATCCAGAGGGCAGGGAGGAAAAGCTCCCAACCCCAAATTTCCAGGATTAAAGGAGGTGTAAGAACTCAGGGAAAAAAAGGTGCTCCGAATGCAGCTTTTCCCTGCGGCTTCCCGGGGCCCGGAGCTGTTCCGGAGCCTCGCTTTGATTTTTGCCGTCGTCCTCCTTTCCCATGGAAACCTTTTCTTTTCCATGCCTTTGGAAAGCTGGCGGCTCCGAGGGAAGAAAGGATTTTTAAATAGAGCGCATTGTGACGGAAATTGGGGAGGTTTTTTTGGGAAGTGCATTGGGAATATCTGCTTTCTCTCCCTCTCCCTTGGAGAGCTGCGTTTTCCGGCGCTGGAACGAGGTTATTTAAGGAATTTTTAGTGGTGATTTTCATGGAATTACTGCGGGGCGGCAAACGAGGAACTGGGTCGCTGCTCTTTGGGATATGGGAGAGAATTCCTGCCTCCCCAGCCGGCCCCGGAGACCTGGGATGATCCCTGGGATCATCTCCTCTTCCCGTGGCATGGAATAGCAGTGCCGGGATGCCAGCGGGAGATCCCCACAGGCAGGGAATTCCCCAGGGATTTTTTTTAGTGGGAAGGACCGGCAGTTCCCGGGTGACTTTCCCGGGATATTTCCCTGCCCCCCGCAKCCCCTCTGGCTCCTTCCCACCTTCCCGAGCCGCTCCCGGTGTCCGTAAAGGAATGGGGTCACTCCCGGCCCTGCGGTATCCAGGGCAGYGTTTTCCAGCTCCTTCCAAGCCTTGGAAGCAGCGCGGGGAGCTGGGAAGTGCTTTGTGTTTTTCCGATGCCTCAGGACGGTCCTAATGGGAATTTTTCAGCCTTAATTAACTCGGGAGCCGGGAGGAGGCTCGGGAAGCTCGGAATTCCTCTGGAAGCTGCCTCGTTGCTCCTCCTGGCATCGCTCCGGAGCTGATTCCCTGGGAGAGCAGGGAATTCATCCCGCCCGGGGCTGCATTCCTTCCGCCTTTTCCCTTTCCCGCTCCGAGGCGGAGCAGGATCGTGCTCCGCCGTATCCCAGAGGCTGGAATGCGCGCCGGGGATGGATGCGGTGGGAAAGCTGCGCCCGGGGGAGGATGGAGCAGAGGATGATCCCTTTGGAATGGGACAGAATGGATTTTCCTGCCCTGCCGTTGTCCTTTCTCCCCACGGACACGCCCGGGGACAGGGAAAGGGAGATCCAGGGGCTGGGAAAGGAGTCCTAATCCTTCCTAATGGGATCAAATCCATCCTGGAGCTGAGCTCCTCCCCAGAGGCCTCCTGAGTGGGGTCATTAGCACTGATGAGGGATCTGACTCTCCCTGGGAACAGGGAAATCGGGAAGGCTTGGAGAGGGATGGTCCTGGCAGAACGAATCCATTGATTTCCAGGATTTTGGGAATTCCCTCCCTCTGCAGTGCTTTTGTTTCTCGCTCTCCTTCCCCCTTTCCCCTTTTCGGTTTGGCCGGAAAGGTTTCCGAGGAAAAGTCCTAAATCTGCAGGGTTTGCCGCCGGTTTGGCTCCCTTTCCCTCTGMCCGGAGCATCCCACGGGAGCGGCGCCATTCCCGGCGGGATGGAGGCTCCTGGCAGGCAGGGAGGAGGGAAAGGCTGGGCGGGAAGTGCCCCCCGAGTGATCGGATCCGTCACAGGGACAAAGGATTTTGGGGGCAGAGAACACGGAGGATCCCAAAATTCCCTAAATGGRGATTCCTGGAATGCCCAAACCCTTCCGAGCTGCGTGTGGCTCATGGGAGCCATTCCAGCTGCAGTGGGATGGGSATTGATCCCAGAGTTTGCCACTTAGGAGTTAAAAGTTGCTCCTCAGGTGTCTCCTCTCTGCTCCTGGCTCCTTTTCCCAAGTTTTCCRGCCCCTGGATGCGTTGGAATCCTTCCCCAGGGTGTGACGGGTGCGGCGTCTGAGGCGCTCCCGATTTCCCGCCTGTTTCCTATGGAAATTTCCTCCCGGGGGAAGCCGGCCAGTGGGAGGGAGAGGGAAAGGCTTCCAGGCAGCATCGGAGGGAAAACATCTCCCAGGTTTTTCCGGGATCCGAGGCGCAGGAAGATGTGACAGTTTTGTCTGGAGCCGTGGGATGTGCAAAGGCAGGGGAGGAGCTGGAGAACACAAATCATTCCCAGCCAGCAGGGCCCGATTCCCGGGATGCGCTCCGATTCCCGGGATGCGCTCCGCTTCCCTGCTCCGTTCCCGGAGCTGGTGAAGCCTCAACGCCCATCCCGAGGAATTGGACGATGGAACCGAATTCCCGGGAAAGGCGTGGAGGGCTCATTTCCCCTCGGCTCTAAACGGAGCGATTCCTGCTCGACTCCAGGGGTTTGGGGAGCAATTCCAAGCGATTCTATGGAATTGTTAGAGCCAAATCCCTTTGCTGGATAGGCACATTCAGAAGGAAACAAAACCAGAGCTGGGAGAATTCCCTGTTTATCTCCTTCCCACACCTCGCTTGGAATTTGATGTGTGTTGCCTTTTCCTTGTCTYCTGGTGATTCTGGAGCATCCGAGATCCCTGGAGCTCTGGAAACTCGGGATAAAGTTAGCCATTCCTCAATGTGAGCCCTGGGTGCTGCAGGATCTCACTGACACGGATCAGGAATTCCCAGATCCGGGACACAGCTCGGGAAAAGGCACCTCCTGCCGGGCTGCAATCCCAGCATTTCCTCATCCAGGAAAAATAAACGTTATCCGAGCGGATTCAATGGGATGGGCAGGAAGCAATGAGCTTCCCGTCAGTGTGGGCTCTTCCTTCCCTKAGGGAAGCACGGAAGGAATGGGAGAAGGAATCAGAGCCGTGCTCAGGGGCAAATTTATCGGGAAGCTGCTTTGCCTCTGGAAGGGYTATCTTCAAACTCTTCCAGAGAACGCAGGAGCTTCCAGGATTTTTGGGAAGAACCCGGGATTTTCCCTCCTTTCCTACTTCCAGCTGCCTTGTTTCCTYGGGGAAACTCGGGAGATCAGCTGTGCCTTGTGGGATGCGGAAGGATGATTTTAGGGGCTGGAATTCGGACCGGGGCCRTTAAAACAGGGAACGAATCCTTTTTCCACATCCTTTTCCTTCTYTTCCCCCTTCCTCCAGGACGTACAACCTGACCTTCCTGCATCCCTACTACCGGCCGGACGAGGCCGAGGAGAATCCCTTCATCTGCTCCTCGCACCGGGAGAACGGGATGCAGCGCTGCTCCAACATTCCCACCAGGAAGGAGTACAAGGTGGAGTGCACGCTGAGCATGGATTCCTACGCTCCGGGCCTCTCCGGCGCCGATCCCGGCAGCAGGAATTCCTGCATCAACTGGAACCAGTACTACAACGTGTGCATGGCCGGAGACCTCAACCCGCACAACGGCGCCATCAACTTCGACAACATCGGATACGCCTGGATCGCCATTTTCCAGGTAGGATCCTCCCCCCAAATGGCGTTTTCCCTGGGTTTTGGTGGGTTTGTCGTGYTTTTTGGGCTCGGGAATGTTTTGGAGGAAGGGATTCGCCGGTCCCTGAGCGAAGCAAATGAGGGAACGGGGAATAAAGGATGTTTTGAATGTGTTTTGGAAGGTGGGAAAAGTATTTTCCGAGGAGGGAAAAACTTGTGGTGAATTCCGCCTCTCCGGATGACAGGAATCCCAGGGATTTCTGGGAGCGGGGATTTGTTGTTGTGTTTATCAGGAAAGTGGGAATGGTGTCGAGGTTYTTAAGGAAGACTTCCTAAAATGTAGGAAGCTGGCACGGCTTAGGCTTGGTTCTAAGATCACTGCTGAGCACGGAATGCTGGAAGCGGGAAAAAATCCCTTCCGGCCRGAATTCCCGCGTGGAAATCCTTCCCACGGGGAAGTTGAGTCTCTCTTCGCTTCTCGCTCAGACCGAGGACAAAACACTCCGGAAACTGAAGGTTTTTCCAAGGATTTGCAGCTCTGGAGCGCTGGAGAGCTCATCCACCCAGCCCAGTTGGAATGATCCATGGATTCTTTTCCATTTAGAATGGGCTTTTCCCGGTTTTAACGTGTTTCTTTGGCACTGCGTTACTCCTGGAATGCGGGAGACATCCGATCCTGGAGGAGGGAAGGATCCTTCCCGCTTTGTTAACAAGGAATAATTGATCACTCGGAGCTCTACGCTGAATTCGGGAATTTCCCTCCAGACCCGCGTTATTCCGTGAATTTCGTAACTTCCCGTTTTCCCCCGGGAGCCGTAGAGTGGGGAATGTTTGCTCCGAGCGTCTTCCCTGCCCTCCTGCTGCTCCCTTTGGATCAAAGTGCTGGTGCCAGAGGGTTCGGGCAGATCCCGCCGGGCTCTGCGGGAAAACGCTTTGGTTTTCCCCTGGAATCAGTGAGGAAGAGAGGATAAAAGGAAGAGGGAATTCTCCTTTCCCTGCCCTTGCAGAGCTGGGGGATGTGCCCAGATCCCCCAGGAGATCCAGGGAAAGGATACTGAGGACAAGCAGGAGCTTCTCCAAGGGTTCTGCTTCCTTTTCCCTTCCAGAGCCTTTCCGTGGGCTGCACGTTTTCCATCCCACCCTAGCCTTTGGTTCCCTCGCCCTGGAAAGGGGCAGATTATTTCGGGAAGGACATCCCAGCCCTGGGAGAGCTTCCAGCCGGTTCCTTTGGGCACAGCCGTGTCTGGAAAAGTTGGATTTTGTGTCCTTGGATCCTTCTGGCAGCTGCCAGGAGCTTTTAGTGCTGCTGAGTCCATCCAAACGCTCCGGAGGTTTTCCAGCCAAAATCCCTCCTTACGTCTTTATTCCTTTTGGAAGGGAGGGCTCGTTATTGGAAGCTGGGAATGGCTTAATTCCAGGTGGAGAGGCAGCTGCTGGAGCAAGGCTCTGGATCAGCCTGGATGTGGGAAGAATAAGTCATTGGTGTGAGGGCTGAGGCGCTCAATCCCAACAATCGCTGGGAGCAGGGAACATTGAGCCGATAAAGCCATGGAATTGTGCTCTCATCCCATTTAACAGCTGGAGCCGGACAGCACCAGCTCAGCAGTTGGATGAGAGCTCCGAGGAAATGGTGCAGAAAGGACAAGTGATGGGTTTGGGAACTCGGGAGCTTCCCTGGGGATTGAATTACTGGGATRAGTCCGGGCCGATTGTCCGGAGCCGTTGTTCCGCGGGATCAGGAATCCGCGGTGCTCCGCGGGAGTGCTGGTGTGGAGTGAGCCTGGAGGTCTGGCACGGCTCCAGTGGGCATCGTGGATGGAGCTTCCCTCGGGATTTATCCCGAATGAGCTGGGATCCGCTCGGTTTGTTCAGCCTGGGAAGGAGGCGGCGTYGGGGTGACCTTCCAGGACCTGAAGGAGCTGACAGGAAAGTGGGAAGAGGCTTTTTCCAAGGGTCTGGAGTGCCAGGACACAGGGAATGGCTTCCCACTGCCAGGGGGCAGGGATAGATGGGATAACGGGAAGGAATCCTTCCCTGGGAGGGTGGGGAGGGCCTGGCACAGATTCCCAGGGAAGCTGTGGCTGCCCCATCCCTGGGAGTGCCCAAGGCCGGGTTGGATGGGGCTTGGAGCAACCTGGGATAGTGGGAGGTGTCCTTGCCCGTGGCAGGGCTGGGATAAGATGATCATTAAGGTCTCTCCCAACCCAAACCATTCCAGGATTCCATGATTCRGTGTGGTTTGGGAGCTGTCGGAAGGGAGTGGATGAAAGGAGCCCCTCAGGGAAGATCCAGAAGGAAGTTCCCAGATCCCAGGAATTTCCAGGGCCACAATCCGATGCAGTTCGACCACAACCCAACCGATCCAAAATCAGAGCTTTTCAGGGAAGTCTGAAGCTTCCCACTCCGGACCCTCCTGCCGACAGAGCCCTGAGGAGGCAGCAGGATGGGCGAGCTCTTCCAGCTGCCGGAACTGGGATTCGTTCAGGGATCTCCCATCCTGAACTTCCAAGAGCCGCGGCGGGCGACAGTGGGAAAACAGGGAAAGGACCTTCCGAGGGGAAGAGTCAGATACAGGAGAACCTGGAAATAAAAACATCTGGAAGTGACAGAGCCCATTCCATCCCCGGGTGTMGGGAAGGACGAGAATTCCTGGGAATGATTCATGTTTTGCCTCCCTCCGGCCTGGCGCCCGCGCTCGTCACAAAGGCCAATTAAGGAGGTTAATTAGCTGATTACAGGCTCCGGGAAAAGAGGCGGAGCCATAATTAACCGCGGGATTTGGCACAACYTTGGGATCGCGCGGATTCCAGCCCYGGCGATCCGAGCGGTAATTACAGGTAGCGAGGAATTAGCCGCCTCGGCGAAGCCCCACGGAATCGGGATTTCGCTGGAATTACCCACGGCCCCAGCCGAGCAACCGAAAGCTTCCCACCTCCCTGAGAGCAGAATTCCTGGTAAAATAAAAGGGATTGGGAAGGCAGGGGGATGCACAGTTTGGGAAGAAGGGATATTTAGACTGCTTTGTAAACCATGGAATCATTGCCGGGATGATTCCGTGGGTAATTTGTGGGAAAGTAGGACCTGTCCTGGGATTTCGTGCCAGGGGTGATGCTTTGGGCAGAAGGTGAAGGGRTGGTGAAGCCGTGGATGGATCCAAGAGGAGATGAAGGGAATATCCTGTTCCGCCCTTCCTCCTTCCGGGATGTGGGACTGAACTTCGTGTCCAGAAAAATTCCATGGACATGCCAGGAAATATCCCCGTAATCCAGGAAATGCCCATCCACTCCGAGGGAGATCTGTCTGGCAATCCTGACCTCTTCTTCCCATGGATTTCAGCAGCGATCCCTTTTCCTAAGAGCTTCCCCCGTGCGAGACCCTCTTGGAATGAGCCCTTGGATGCAGCTCTGAGCCGTGGATCTTATCCCGGTGTTGCTGTTCGGAGCACATTTTGCTTCTCCGAGGTTTCCTTWGGAAGACATCCCGGCGAACGAGTTCATCAAGCCCTACGAGGAGCGCATTCCCAGCCCATCGCCGGGAATCCTCCCGGGAATTTTCCGCCTTYCGCAGCCCCCGTGCTGCTGTCAGGGAGAAGGAAAAGCCAGGTTGTGCTCGGGAGAGCTGCACAGCGGGATGAGCGTTCCCAGGAAAAGCTGAATCATCTGGAGAAAGGCATCTGGGAATTCAGGGTGTTCCCTCCGTGACTTCCAGGTGGAAAACTTCCCTTGGAACGCGGGCTCACCGAAGCCGTGGGGGTGGCACAGGACAGAGACCACCTTTGGGGCAGGGAAATCAGGGAATTGCTCCCACCCCAGGGACACCTTCCACTATCCCAGGCTGCTCCAAGCCCCATCCAACCTAGCCTTGGACACTTCCAGGGGTGGAGCTTCTCCGTGTGAATCCATTCCCCTCGTCCAATCCCTCTTGGATCCCACTGGGCTGCTCCTTCCTGGCAGGTGGATGTTACAGGGACCTTTTGGGAGCCTCTTTTCCCTGCTTTGATTCTGGAACCTTCCAGCTCCGGAATGGTTTCCACTCGATCCTGTCCTGGATCGCCGCAAACTTTTCCCTGGAAGTGACGGGGTCGGAGTTCTGCTGGTGTTGCTTTTGTTGATTTTTCCA
The DNA here is from genome assembly GCA_018881555.1 of Amblyornis subalaris. Lineage (NCBI taxonomy): Eukaryota > Metazoa > Chordata > Aves > Passeriformes > Ptilonorhynchidae > Amblyornis > Amblyornis subalaris. Next base: position 2,029,228 of record JACAXG010000028.1, read on the forward strand.
GCCAAACAAACACCAATCCCTGCTTTTGAGGAGCTCTCGTGCCGAGTGCCCCATCCCAAAATATCCAGCCCTTTGAAAGCAGCTCCGAGGGTGCTTCCCAGAGGGATTGGCTGCTTTTAGTTGGAAAATCTCTTTGGATTTGAAGTTTGGGAGGAATTGGCTCGTGTAGGACAGGGCAGAGAGGCCACCCCGATCCCAGGAGTGATCCCATAACCTGGGGGAGGCGTTGGATGGACACAGGAACCAGTGGAAGTTTGGACTTCCAAACCTCTGGAGTTTTGGGAGAGTTTCATCCCACCTCAATCATGGAATCTTGGATTTAAAACGGGAAGAGCAAGCCCTGGCCTAAACTGGAGTCTGGGTAGAAGATCAAGGAGCTGCTGGATTTGAGGAACATCCACAGTTGATCCCATGGGAATGGCTGGAGCTGTCCCAGGGAAGGCTTGGGCTGGATATSAGGAAAAGATTCCTCACGCAGGGGTGAAGGCACTGACCAGGCTCCCAGGGAATGGGCACATTCCCGAGGCTGCCAGAGCCATTTGGACAACGCTCCCAGGGATGCACAGGCTGGGATTGTTGGGGTGTCTGTGCAGGGCCTGGAGCTGGACTGGATGATCCCTGTGGATCCCTTCCCACTCAGGATATTCCCAGACTCTGTGATTCTTCCAGGGAAACCTCACTTGGGTTCAATTGCCCCAAAACTTCATCCCGAGCCAAAGGTGCAGCTCCTTCATCCTGATTTCCTGTGCACCAATAATCCCTGATCTGAYTTGGAATGAGCTGTGGAATCCTCCGAGCTGTGAGCAGAGATCCCAGCCTGGCTTTGCTTCCCTTTCCCGCCTGGAAAACCCTTCCTCTCCCGGCTCTGCCCTGCCATAAAACTCCGATTTACRGGGCCCTCCGTGCCGATGGAGCCGTGATTGCTGCACGTGGACACTCCCGTCCCTTCCCTGGGACACGGATCCTGCACCCAARCCGTGAACACGCAGGAGAATTATCCCGGAGAACCGAACCTCGGGAATACGGACTGGGGCGCGATTTGTGGGAGCAGCAGTTGGGTGAAACCGGGGAGGTTTTTGCTGGCATTTTTTAGGGTGAAACAGCAACAATTCAGCTTCTTTTTGGGGCCAAACTTGATTTTTGGGCTGGTTTTAAGCCCAGAGCTCCCCTTGGATGAGGTTTTGGCGTGTCTGACTTTATCCCACATTTTATTGCGCGCTTGGCTTCTCCAAACCCGCTCCCAACCGGCAGCGCTGCCCGGGGATCGCATTTACGGGGACAAATCGGAGAGGTCGAGAGTCCAGGACACGGAAAGATGCACCATTCCCTATTTTCCACCTGCTTTCCGGAGCAGATTCCTGCTTTGCAAGGAAYTTCTGAAGAAATGGCGACACGAGCGAGGCCTCAAAATCTCCTGGGGGTAATAAACCCATTTTTCCGAGCACGGAGGTTCCTTAACGAGATGGCTCAGGAGSATTTTAACGAGGAAAAAAATAGGGATCCGCTCGCCTTCCGAGCCMGTGGAATACTCCCTGGAATATTCGCCGGGCGGTGCTTGGGAGCCAAATCCGGGTCGCCCAGGAGGGTGGGATAATGAGAGGCTTCCAGAAACGGATGCTAAAGGCCCTATAAAACTTCCTGGGGCCGTCAGGGTGATTAGAAGCTCTCAAAATTTATAATATTGGGCCTCTCCTCGATAAATTCGATGAAAATATCAAAAAGCCTCACAGCAGGGCCAGGGAAACGAGGAGATATAAAGGGAATAATCCCAAACGCTCCTGGCCGAGCTCAGAGCTGCTGTGGGGTCCAGGATAATCGATTTGGATGTAGATAATTCCCAGTTTTCCCCCCCCAAAGGACTCAATTTAGGCCAAAGAGTGCAAATCATCCACGTCAATCAAGACAAACGCTTCCAATTTCTCCGGATTTCTGGAGAAATCAGACGGGCCCTGAGCTCAGCCAGCACCTGAAATCCTGGGATCGGAGGGAATTTCTGTGTTTAACGAGGGTGAGCTGCCGGTTCGGGCTCCGTGCTCCGGGAATCCGTCGCTCCCGACGGAGTTTGCTCGGGCGAGCGGAGCAGGGAAACGTTGCCATGAGACAGCTCCCGGCTGGGGCTTTGTGCGTTCATTCCTGATCCTCTCAGCCGCTTCCCAAACTTTTCCTGGAGCGATTGGTGGCACCTCGAGGTCGCTTTGGAGCTGCCCAGACCATCTGGCTCCAGCTTGAATCTTTAATCCCAATTTCCCTGGTGATTCTCCCTCTGCGGTGTCAGATTGGCTCGGGAAGAGCTGATTCCATCCCCAGAATCGGGGGAATGGGAATCAGGGGAGCGTCTTTATTGGAGCCGATGGAATCACTGTGGGATCCGGGGGGGATCGGGATCGCTGAAGGCTGGAAAAAATCATTAAATCTGGTTGGGTTCTGTCCACTCTCATCCTGTGGGCAAAAGGGAGCGAGGTGCTCGGGGATGCAGGATCCACGGAGTCAAAACCTGGCTGAGGGAGCTTCCCGGTAAATTCCYGCAGTGGTGGGAGAGAGGATTGGACGCAGGATTGAGGTTTTACTGCTCAACCTTATGGGTTTAACGGAGAGAAATGATTTWTCCCAGCCCTGTGGAAGAGGGGGAGGACTGAAGGATCCCTGAGCATCCCCCGGGACCCGCGTGGGGGTGAGGGGACAGCTCAGAAATCCTCTCCCCACGCTCCGGAGCGGCATCCAAGGATCTGGAGCAGGATCCAGCCCCACCCTGCCAATCATCCTTATTGAACCTTCCAGCTCTTTCCCTGCAGCCGCCGATTTCCCTGTGCCTCGCCCATCCCCCCCGTCGGAGCGGGATTAGGATGTGTTCTCACCCTCTTATCTCGCTGATAAGCGATTGTGGCTTTTTGTTGGAGGCTTGGAGCCGAGGCTCTTTCCTGGGGCTGGAGCAGGGATTAATTACCGAGGATGGATTGCTGGGAGTGGGGAGCACGGGGAAAGCGCTCCAGGCCTTTGGAAGACGCCGCTGGAGGGCTTGGAGGGGCAGTCGAGTGGWTTAATCACTCGGAGAGAGGGGAAAGTGGTTTTTCCGTAGTGGAATAAGCAAAGCGGTGCTGGAAAAACCCATCCGTGTTCCTGGGAGAGCTGCTGGTTTCCCTCTGAGTTCGTGGAATCTCGGGGTGCTTTGGGTTGGAAAAAGGACCTTAAACCCATCCAGCTTGGGCAAGGGACACCTCCCGCTATCCCAGGCTGCTCCAAGCCSCATCCAASCCGGCCTCRGGCAYTTCCAGGGATGGGGCAGCCACGAATCCRAGGAGAAACGTGTGGGATCCAAGCGTGCGGTGCAGCAGCGAGCCTCGTGCGGGTGCCTTTGTTTGGGTCCCAAAAAGAATTCAAGGATTTGGTTCCCGGTTTAGGATCCAGCTGCTGCCAAGCTCCGGTGCTCTGCTTCCCGTTCCCACCAGCGCCTTGCTGGGGATGCGCAGGGAGCTGTTGGATCGGGGGAAAAATGACCTCGTGAAGTCGCCGGGAGCATTTTAAATCCAGCAGGAATGAGGCTGGGAAAAGCCCAGCTCCCGCTGCGGCCCAGCCAGGCGCCCGTGCCTGTGCTGTCCTGCTTTTCCCGGCGGGAAAAGCCGGCGGATGTCTGGGAGCTGCTGCGAGTCCGGGAGCGAATCCTCAAACGTGGCCAGCGGGAGGACAAACCCCAACGGCCCCTTTATCCCTCCTGCATCCCTTTGCTTCCCCAGTGAGCGGAAAATAATGCCAATTCCAATCGCTCCTGGAATATTCCGAGGGCTGGGTGAGCRTTTTCACCCTCCAGAGGAGGATGTGGATGGATTCCTGTGGAAAATCCTGCCTCTTTGAGGGTCGGTTTGCCCTCAGGTGACTCCTTTTGTGCAGAGGGCTCGGGGTTTAATGGATTTAACACTTTGGATTTGAGGATTCCCAGCCGAATCCGGCGTGGAGGTGTATCCCGTGTTCTTGAGGTCCCGTTTTTCATCCCGAAGTGGAAATGGATGGAGCACCTGGCGGGTGGGAAGGAAGGAAGGAAGGGAGGGAGGAAGGAAGGAAGGAAGGGAGGGAGGAAGGAAGGAAGGAAGGGAGGAAGGAAGGAAGGAAGGAAGGGAGGGAGGGAACCTGAGCAGCACAAAGGGAGCAATTCCCTGGGTAACCCCAGGTTTAGCCTCGTGTCACCTCTGGGATTGATCCCTGTTTTCCATGTGTTCCTGCTGTGGCTGGGGGAGGATCAGCCATGGAGCAGAGCCCTCACACCCACGGGATGTGCTCCAAAGGGACTTTGCTCCCTATAAACGTTACAGCCGAGCTCAGGGAGAGGCAGGAAAGGGCAGGAAGGCTTCGATTCCWTGCCTGTCCCACATGGATGAGCACCCAGGCAGCTTAACCCCTTCCCAGCTCCGTGGGAATAACAGCGCTGGGACCCACGGGAAAAACAGGGATGAAAACCCTTYTGGTCCCTGGGGTTGATGACGGCTGAAGAATTCTCTGGGATTTGTTAAACTCATTTGCAGGCACATCGGGATGGGATGAGGGGCAGGGATTTTCAGCTGCCAGAGGGCAGGGATAGGTGGGATATTGGGAAGGAATTCCTCCCCGTGAGGGTGGGGAGGGAGWGATTYCCAGAGAAGCTCTGGCTGCCCCATCCCTGGAAGTGTCTGAGGCCAGGCTGGACAGGGCTTGGAGCAACCTGGGATAGTGGGAGCTGTCCTTGGCATAAGATAAGCTTTAAAATCCTTTCCAACCCAAGCCACTCKGGGATTCTGGGATTCTGGGATCCCGCGAAGCCGAGCTCTGCTGATGAGCACCGAGCAGCGGGAGGGCGGGATATGAGGAACATTCCATGGATGCGAGGAGGAGCAGCAGAGCTGGGAGCAGTTTGTGAAAGCAGCCGACGGCCAGAGCCGATTCCCCYGAGCCCCGAACGACCCCGGCACAGGAAACGTGGAGACGAATCCCACAAATCCTCTGTTCCTTAGCAGAGGAGCTCGCCCAGCCCCACRTGGGGCTGAATCCACCCGAGCTCCAGCAGGGACAGGGGGTTGGAAACCTGGCTGGGGAAACGGCAGCACTTGGAATTTAGGGTGAGAAATCCCAAACAGGGAGCATTTCCCTCCCGGCAGCCCCGAGCTGCCCTGACAATCCCAAGGAAATTGTGGGTGCCGATTGGTGTGTGCATGTGTGGTCCTAAAAATCCATATCCAGGAGTTTCTGTCTGTTCCTTGAGTGAAAAAAAGCAGGGAATTCATGGATTTACGTCTGACTCCCCTGCAAGGGTTTGCCCTGGAACTGCGGGTGTGCCAAGAACATCCATTCATTCCCTGCCTCAGGAGCGAGRTTTTATGGATCAGCTTTTCGGGACACACCGCACCGAAAATCCCCTACRCCCACGAGCTTTGAGCCTGTCCTTCCCCCGGCAGCTCCTTCCCTGCAAACGTGGTTAAAATCGGGAATGACACCCCTGAAATTGGACACAGGAGCAGCTCYGGGCTTTTCCAGGAGCTCCCATGGGGTGCACGGGAATGTCACCGGGAGCAGATTCAGAGCTTGGGGATTCYGCTGGAATTTCAGCTCTAGCAGCGAAATTATTCCAATTATTGCATTATTAATAATTTAAAATAATTAAATTTATTTTCTTTAATGTAAATAAAGAGTGTAAATTACCGTGGCGGAGCCTGCCCCGCTCTGGGTGGCGTTAATTAAATCCTCGGCCGCTTTTTTTGGTGGAAGGAAGACGGGAAAAAAGGAGCCTTCAATCAATTCCGTGTTTAATTAAAGCCTCTCCTCCRTTCCGAGCTCTCCCACTCCGAGCGCGGCGCTGGAGCGGTGACGCCGAACCAGCAGGAATCCCAAAGAAATCAGGTTGTGAGGGAAGTTAAAACGAAGTTAAAAATCTGGGAATTTCCCGGGTAAACATTACAAAAGCGGGAGCTTGAGGCGGAACTCCAGCTCTATTCGTGGAGAGGCTTTTTTTGGATTATAATTCCCGCTGGGAATTTCTCTGCGGTGCCTCCAAAACCTGTGTTTGAGGTCGAACTTTTTGGTGGATTTCCGTTTCCGTGTCTCCCCGCAGGTGATCACCCTGGAAGGATGGGTGGACATCATGTACTACGTGATGGATGCACATTCCTTTTACAACTTCATCTACTTCATCCTGCTCATCATAGTAAGTATGACCCGGGAGATGCTCCCGTTCCTTGTCGAGTTGTTCCCAGGGGTTTTCCACAGGGTGGAAATTCAGGTGGGATTCAGGATTCGGGGCTTTCCCTCCCAGCCTTGCTCTTGTCACCTCGTCTGTGCCTCGGCCAAGAATTGTTAACAGGACAAAAATTCCCACTTTTCTCCCTTTAACCTCCTCGATGTTCCAGAGGGAGCCTCATTTCTTTGGAGAGCCCTCAGACCTTTGAATTCCGCCTGAACCCTTTAAATATGGATATTTTCATCAGGGCAGTGCCCCTCTCGGAGGTCTCACATTCCCAAAACCAACGGATTACCCACTGGAGGTGCTGGGGGTTGTCCTCAGAAGCTGCCATTCCGTGTTCCTAAGGGTCTGTTTTTCCAAAGGGCACAACCTTCTCCAGGAAGTGGAAAAGTGGCACCGTGAGGATTCAGGCAGGACATGGGGTGGAGGTGCTTAAAAGTGCTTTTGGGACTGGATATTCCTCGTGTGTAACCCCATCCTGGTCAGTGAGGRTTTGGAGGCCTTGGGAAGTCAAGCCAGTTCCCACCAGCAGCRGGAAAAGCCTGGATCAGAGCAGAGTGGGGTGGTCCTGGATAAATCAGGGATTTCTGAGCTGTAGCAATGGGCCATGAATTGAGCCTTCTCTGCCTGTGGATCCGTGTGGAAAATCCAGGAGCTGACTCATCCCCAGGTCCCTTGGAGCAGGGAAAGGCACCTTTGCTGCTTCCCCGGCCGGATCCACACCGGAGAGCAGCACCACAAACCCTCTCCCCACAGCTTCCCTGAGGATTCACCGAACAATTCCAGGTTAAATCCATCCGTGTCCTCCCGAGCACGGCACAGACAGTGGCACTTCCCTGATGTCACTCCCTTTTCCCTCCTAAGGGCACTGATTCCCTGCTGGGAATATTGGACCTTTTCCTTTGGCTGATTTAGGGACTCGAGGGGTGAAAAAGCCCTTGGTGGGCTCGAAGGGAGGCACATCCTCATCCTTGGGACTTCATTTTGGTGTCACCCCAGAGCACGTCAACTCCACCAGACCCTAAATCAGCCCCTTCAGGAGCTCTGGATGCCCTGGAGCTGCTTTTCCCTGTCAGGGAGTCCGGGGAGCACAAGGTCACAGCTCCATGACCCCGCTCTTTTGGGGCGTGAAGCGGCCGAAAAAGAGAAAGGATTGTTTCAAAACAGCACAAATGGCACTCGAAACCCTCTTTGCACGCTCCGTGTCGGGAGCAAGGCTCTGAGGGCAGGGAAGGGCAGAGGGCCGTTCCAAACAGCTCTGCCAAAAAAACTCACCGTGGCTCAGAGGGAATTCAGCAGCTCGGGCACATTTGCCGCAACATTTGGCGAGCAGACTCCGCTGATGGCTTAATCCGGGACTGCCTAAARAGAGAGGCCTGGCAAAATTCAAGAGTAGAAAGAGTTGGTGTTTATTTGAAATCCTTCAGGTGCATCCGGGGCAGTCAGAGCTCACTCAGGGGCTACGCCCCAAGATGGACCCCCCGAGGTGGACGGCAGGTCGCGAGTTTTCACACTTTCCTCAGTTTGCTCCGCCAGCATCTCAGGGTTAGTTCTTCCAATTCCAGCTTCGGCTAATGAAGGAATTCCCGCCAAGTCGTTTACGTTTCCCGGGGCCTGAGGCAGTGAGGTGTCCTTGAGCTTTCAGGCGTGCACATGGATTGTTTTGCCTGCAAGCAGCAGCTAACGCTCCATATGGACTTTAGAGTTACGCCTAAAGAGTTGCAGGCTTACAAATACACGAGAAATATAAAAGCTAGAATATTAAGGCATCACCGCGACGTGGCAGGTTTGGGAATCCCAGGGCGCGGCCGCGAGGAGCTTCCCTGCAATCCGCGCTCACTCCTTTCCCGTGTTTTCCCCCCCCCCCAAGGTGGGCTCGTTCTTCATGATCAACCTGTGCCTGGTGGTGATCGCCACGCAGTTCTCGGAGACCAAGCAGCGGGAGAACCAGCTGATGCGGGAGCAGCGCGCGCGCTACCTGTCCAACGACAGCACCCTGGCCAGCTTCTCGGAGCCGGGCAGCTGCTACGAGGAGCTGCTCAAGTACCTGGGCCACCTCTTCCGCAAGCTCAAGCGCCGGGCCCTGCGCCTCTACGGCGACTGGCGGAGCAGGCGGCGCAAGAAGGTCAACCCCGACGGCGACGGCGACGACGGGCGGGCCCGGCGGGGCGGCCGCCGCGCGGCCTCCGTGCACCACCTCGTGCACCACCACCACCACCACCACCACCACCACTACCACATCGGCGACGGCGGCCCCCGCGCCCGGCCCGAGCTGGGCGAGCCGGAGCCCGGGGGCACGGGCGCGGAGCCGGGCCGGCCGCTCATGCTGCCCCCGCCGCCGTCGCCGCGGCCGCAGGGCCCCGGCGTGCCTCGGGCCGGGGCCGTGCACAGCGTGTACCACGCCGACTGCCACGTGGAGGGGCCCCCCGTGAGCTGCAGGGCCGCCAACGTCCCCGCGGGGCTCAGGCCGGCCGCGCCGTCCGACCGGGCCGGGATGAACTACCCCACCATCCTGCCCTCGCCCACCGGCAGGGCCGGCCCGGCGCCGCTTCCCAAAGGGAAGAAGAGCGCGAGTTCTCCGGCGGCCGCGGCGAGCGGCCCGGGGAGCGCGGGCGCGGATGCGTACGGGAAGCTGCAGCAGCTGGTGGGAGAGCACGGTAAGGGCGATCCGAGGGGGTTGTTGGGTTTGGGAAAGGTGGGTGTGGCGTTCGTGAGGGGTGGGATCTGTGCGAGGGCGCTGAGCCAGAKGTTGGACAGGGAGCTCTGCTCCCTCAATCCGTGGATTTATGGTCACTGCGCGGTCCAGGCCACTGCCGGAGGCCTCTTCCCTGTGGTTAGAAAACGTGGATTTGAGCTCCTCTCGTGTGCTGTGTTATATCCTGGAGGTTGTCCCTCTGTTCCCACCCAAGAACAGATTTATACAATCCCTGGAATTACATCTCTGGTGAATGGTGGAGCTGCCAGCTCCAGCAGAGAACCCCAGGAGCTGGGAGATGGTGCTTGGAAAGGGACGAGCAGCTGGAAAAGCGTAAGAGAGAGGAAACCGAGAAGTTGAAAACAGGCAGGCACTGAAAGAATCAAACCAGGCACTTCCGGTTCTGCCCTGATGGGCCCTGGAGCCTCTGAATTCCTTTTTGGCGAGGAGCAGCAGAAGGCTGAGTGCTCCGAGGACGCGTGGAGGGCGGGAGAGGAGCGGAGCTGCACATCCCAGGCTTTCCCCGCGAGCAGRAAAAATGTGGGGCTGATTTTACTGCAGATTCGGAGCTTCACTAATCCGAGGAGCATTYTGGGGAACTCTCTGGTCCCTCCGTGCAGACGCAGCCAGCCCGGCGCGGTCAGTGAGGTTTTTATCTGCCCTCACACATGAATCACCCACCGGAGCGGTGATTACACGCGACGCTCGCATTTCTATTTCATAAACCATTTTTTTCCAGTCCCCGCGGCCGGGGCTAAAAGCTGCAAAATACTCTTAAGCCCTCAGACGGCAAAAAGTCAAAAAGATCCAGCTTCTATTTTTTAATCTCTTTAAGCCAAACTCGTCATCTGCTTTTTTCCGAGGCCTGTGTTTTCCAAAACCGTTTATGTGCTTGCGCACGGACACAAATATTTACCCTGGTGATGTGCGTGCTGAAAAAAAATGGAAAGGTTGCTCGACAGAGAGGGTTGGGTGGCTCGTCTTTGTCGATTTTCTTGTTTTTAAGGACCGCACAAAAGGGTGAAAGCGGATTGTTCGGAGGAGCCGCCTCGGGCAGATGCTTCCGAGCGCTCGGGAGCTCGGCACGGGGGGCAAGGTCGCTGCCAGCAGCTCTGTTGTTCGACAAGGGCTTTGTGTAAATCACGGGCTCGTCTTCGGCGCTGCAAATTAACAAAGGTTTTCAGGAGAATGTGGTTTTTACCTTGAGGTAAAAACCCAGGGCTCCGCACGAGGCTGGAGCTGGGAGAGGAAGGAGGAGCGGGAGAGCTGCTGGAGTCGGAGTTTGGATCCTCGTGCTCTTCTCCAGGAGAAGAAAGCCCCAWATCTCAGTCCCGACAGGGCCGATCCGGTGGTTTAGGAGATTTTCCCGTCGCCTGCGGTGGTTCTTTGAAAGCYGGGGATTAAATGGAGTCGTTATTAATAATGCAATTACAGCCTCCTCTCTGCACGGAGGGATTTCAGCCCRGAGGATGCCGGAACGCTTTAAACAAATCTCCTGGAATTGTTTGGGCTCTTCCAGGAGCGTGCTCGCAGCTGGGAAGGGCTGGAAGGTGGGGAGAGGCTGAGGGAAAGGGGCTGGGAAGGGATTCAGGGCATTGGGCTCCACCGGGAGACCCTGGTGGTGCCCAGTTCTTCCCCTTCATGGATCAGGCTCTTTCCAGATCCGCTCCTTCCCACTCAGCAGGGCTGGATCAGGGTCAGTTCTGCACCGGGAGGGATGGATGATCCATCAGGAAGGCTCTTGGAGTGCCGGGGTGTAGCTCTGCCAGGCACAGCCCCCAGTTCCCATTTCCCCATCCCTCCAACTCAGCAAAGGAGCCACGGGGAAGGCTCCCAAGCTCTCCCAACCCTTCCCGAGCCATTTTGGGCACACAGGGAGCCGCTCTCCTGCAATTCCCTCCCTCTCCTCTCCCGAGTCAACAAGCAGAGTCCGTTCAGCAGGAGTGATAATTGAGAGCATTAAGGAGCATTAAGAGCCCGGGCACTGCCAGCCCCAGGTCGGAGTCTGCCGGGAAAGGTGGGATTGCGGGAGCGAGCGTTCCCTTCCCAGCTTTGTTGTGGATGCTGGGAGCAGAGCACAGCCTGTTCCCGCGTTCCCTGCCGGGCCGCAGGTTGTTTTCGCAGGCAGCCAAGGAGACTGTGCTGTTTTGAAGGCATCCGCGGCGCCAGGGCTCCTCGTGGAATTTTTAACACTTTGATAGCATTAAAAGCCATCTGGCAAAGGCGTTCCCTGCGCYGCTCCCGGCGCCCAGCCGAGCTTTTCCTCCTCGGATGGGTCCCAGGAGCGGGAACGCTGCGCTGAGGGGCAAGGGGCAGAATATTCCTGATGCTCCTGGTGGCTTTGACGTAAGGAGAGGGAGCCAGGCCTGGCTTTCAAGGATGTTTGGAAGGCCACCGATGGCCGCGTGACATTCAGGCGAGGGAAGTGTTTTCCGACTCTTGTCACATCCCGGTTTTCGAGTGCAGGTGCTGCTTTCCCGTTTGTGCTCGGCCAGGAGTGCTGAACTCAGTGTTCCTGCTGGGCCAGCTCCAAGYTCCAGGGCTCGGAGCCAGGAGCATCCATTGCTTTTAGGCTGGATCCGAGCGGTCCCCATCCYGACTCCAGACGGGGACGTGTGGCCGTGGCACTTGGGGATGTGGTTTAGTGGTGCTGAGTTCATGGGCTCGGTGACCTTAGAGGTCTTTTCCAACTTTTAGGGTTCTGTGATGGGGGAAAATTGTCCCTTTGCCTTATATCCCTGAATCTCGAGGAGTTGCTGCTTAAATGGCATTTTGTGGGAAGGATCCCGTGCTCCCAGCAGTGTGCTCGTGTTGGGGTTTTCCTCCTGCCATTAATCKGGTTCCTAAATATCAGGAGACTGAGAATAAGGTTCCTAAATACGAGGAAACTAAAAATTAGCTTCCTAAATACAAGGAAATAAAACCTGGGAGCCATTCCATCCAAATCATCCCAGTTCCACTCATCCCTGCCCTSTCCATTCCCTGGCTCCAGGGCCCCAGAACACGTGGGTGATTTTAAAACCCCCGGAAYGCTCAGCCCTGTGCCTCGGGCAGCGAATCCACCTGGAGACTGAGGGGGCTCTCCGAGCTCTGATCCGTGCCCTGCACCCGCCTCTGGGCCCTTCTCCCTCTCCCTCCTCKTTAGGAACTCCATGGAAGCCACGGCTAAATGGGATGTAACAGCTCGAGAGCGCTGAGATGTCCTTAATGAGGGGAGCCTGCTCCGGGATAATCGGGAATAATGGAAAGGGAGAGACGTGCCCGTCCCTGTGCCCTCAGCCCAGCACGCAAAACGAGGGCCACGCTCCGGCCCACRGAGGGGGGAGAGGCTGGGAAAAGGGATCACGAGGGGAAAACGAGGCAAAACCAGGGGTGCTTGGTAGGATGGATGGCTGGGAGGGGTTTTTAGGGTCTGGAGAATAATTCCCGTGAGGAGCAGTTGTGGGGGCTCAGCCTGGAGGAAAGGAGGCTCCGGGGAGACCTTTGGGCCCTTGGTGGTTCGTGATGGCTCTTGGCTCATGGTGGCTCTTGATGGCTTCTGGTGGCTCTCAGTGGCTCATGGTGACTCGTGGTGGTTCTTGGTGGCTCTCAATGGCTCATGGTGCCTCTCGGTGGCTTTCAGTGGCTCTGAGTGCCTCTTGGTGGCTCTTGGTGGCTCTCAGTGGTTCCTGGTGGCTCTCAGTGGCTCTTGGTGCCTCTTGGTGGCTCATGGTGCCTGTTGGTGGCTCTCAGTGGCTCTTGGTGGCTGTCAGTGGCTCTCAGTGGCTCTTGGTGTCTGTCAGTGGCTCTCAATGGCTCTTGGTGGCTCTTGGAGCATGGTGGCTCTCAGTGAGCAATGTCTCCTCACACACAGTGGCTCTCAGTGTCCCTCAGTGTCTCTCAGTGTCCCTCGGTGTCCCTCAGTGTCCCTCAGTGTCTCTCAGTGTCCCTCGGTGTCCCTCAGTGTCCCTCAGTGTCTCTCAGTGTCCCTCGGTGTCCCTCGGTGTCTCTCAGTGTCCCTCAGTGTCCCTCAGTGTCTCTCAGTGTCCCTCAATGTCCCACAGTGTCCCTCGGTGTCCCTCAGTGTCCCTCAGTGTCCCTCAGTGTC
>JACAXG010000028.1:2042251-2056211 GCA_018881555.1 Amblyornis subalaris
CCCTCAGTGTCCCTCAGTGTCCCTCAGTGTCCCTCAGTGTCTCTCAGTGTCTCTCAGTGTCCCTCGGTGTCCCTCAGTGTCCCTCAGTGGCTCTCAGTGTCCCTCGGTGTGCCTCCGTGTCCCTCGGTGTCCCACAGTGTCCCTCGGTGTCCCTCGGTGTCCCTCAGTGTCCCACAGTGTCCCTCGGTGTCCCTCAATGTCCCACGGTGTCCCTCAGTGTCCCTTGTCGTCCCTCAGTGTCCGTCGGTGCCTCACGGTGCGCTGTCCCCGCAGGTCTCCGCCGCGCTCCGAGCCGCGTGTCGGGGCTGAGCGTGGCCGTGGGCGGCGCGGGCGTCCCCGCGCTGACGTGCGAGCTGCAGGACTGTCCCTTCTGCGCCAGCCTCGCCGACGACCCCGACTTGGCCCTCAGCGACTCCGACGGCGGCGGCGGCGACTCCGACGGCGACGGCGTCTACGAGTTCACGCGGGACCTGCGGCACGGCGACCGCCGGGACCGGCTCCGGCAGCAGCGCGGCCGCAGGAGGAGGAAGAAGAAGAAAGCCAAGGACGGGAACAAGGCGGCCGAGCTGTGGAGGGCGTTCGGCGCCAAGCTCAGGAGGATCGTGGAGAGCAAATACTTCAACCGCGGCATCATGATCGCCATCCTCATCAACACCCTCAGCATGGGCATCGAGTACCACGAGCAGGTCGGTGCCCCGCGGGGTTTGGGGGAGCGAGGGCTGCTGGAGGCGGGAATGGGAATGGGGATGGCTCTCGTCGGCGGGAGGAGCGATGAGTTCYGTGCCTGTCGGAAAGGGGAGGGAAGGCGATCCCGCGGGTGTGTGAGGAGCAGGAGCGTCCTTGGGGATGCTCTGGGGTGGGCAGGGTTGGGATGTGCGTGCTGGACGCGTCACCCCAGAGCCTGGCTGCTCGTGGGATGGGGATTATTCATGGAAATATGAATGTTTGTGGTGGAAATGCCCTTTGGTCTGGTGGTGGTGGTGACAACCCACGCAGAAATTTCTGCTTTGATCTGGACCTTTAAAAAAATCAGATGTAAACTATCAGGGAATGCTAAAAGCAACAAAGAAAAGAAAATTAATGTCTCCCTGAAGGCTCCAAACCCTTCAATTCGCTCTCCTAGGGTGTGAGCAGCTCTTTATTGAGGTGTTTGGAGGGAGGGAAGGGGAATGGAGCAATTCTTCCCAGTGTTGGGATAGCTCCAGTGCTGGAGCTCAGGACAGCTCATCCTCGGTGGCTGCTGGGACTGGAGGGGCTGTGCCRTGGGAGAGGGAGGTGGAACATTGGAGAGTCTCCACTTGGCCACCYTGGCCGAGTTCTGCTCTTCTGGGCTTTTCCTTCTTGGAAAAACTGGTGATTTCCYGCTGTTTGCTCAAGGCGCGCTCGGGAATTTCTGGTGCCGCCTCTGCCGGGTGCAGGAAACGCATCCCGGCGAGGCCRGGATCTGATCTGCTGGGATCAAACGCATCCAGCGCTCCCCCAGAACCTTCCCTGCAGGGTCACGGCCGGGTCAGGGTTATTTATAAAGCTGCTCCTCCTCTTTTCCGTGGCCTGTCCGTTCGGGAGCGAGGAGGGAAGGCAGAGCAGCGTGAGRCACCCAAAGGCAGGACAGGAGGCTCCGCATCTCCTTCTCCATCATTTCCCGGGATTAATCATTGCTCGGGACCGTGACAAACAACCCTCTGGAGCGCTGCTGCTTCATTTTCCCTCCGCTCCTGTGCTTTCACTCTCCCTATTTTAGGCTCAGACATATTTTCCTTAAAAAAACCCTCGGGATTCAGCTCAAACGCCACCTCAGCCGTGCAGCAACAAATCAGAGTTCCGGCAAAGTGTCCAAATCCAGCAGGGATTGAGCTGTCCCTGTCAGCTCCCTGTCTAATCCTGCTTAGTTGTTCCACCAGAAGTTCTAAAATTGGGAAATGCACCTTGTCAACGGCTTCTGAACAGGCCATTCATCCCTCATTTCCGCATGGATTCTCCTTTGTCAGGCAGATACAGCTTTGTCACTCCTCGGATATCGCCGCGATGGGAGCTGGGGGAAAACCCGAGGTGGGCGGCGGGGAGAAAATCCAGGGATCACATGGAGTCTGTCCCCAGTCCCTGCTCCGAAGGCAAATCGTGATAATTAGAGCCCTGCTGCTGACAAAGGAGAGCTGCAGGAGCCTGGGTTTTTATTGGATTTTACCTTGTGAAAAATTGGCTTTAAGGCATCTCGGAGCCAATGGCAATAAAGATTCCGAGGCTTTTTGGCTGCGGAGCGTCGGATCCCTGCCAGCTCTGCTCGCAGGCAGTGCCTGGTAAAAAGGGAGGAATTCTGAAGTGAAACCTGTAAAAGTTCCTGCACGTGCCTGGGATCCCGGGATAAGGAGGGTCCGGTTGGGATCCGTGAGCCTGCCGGGATAAACAGTGTGAGCAGGTTCTGATTCCCGAGGGACGGATGCTGCCCGGCCASCTCTGCTCCCGGCAGCTCTTCCAAGGTGGAATAGCATGATGGGAGCAGAGGGAGGGCCCTGCTGGGCCGTGAATCCCTGCAGAAYRGAATCCCAGAATCCTGGAATGGTTTGGGGTTGGAAGCTTAAAGATTGTTTTGTTCCACCTCCCGCTATCCCAGGTTGCTCCAAGCYGATCCAACCTGGCCTTGGGCACTTSCAGGGATGGAACATGTATGCAAATCATCCATATTTGCAAATAGATGGACACCCCATGGAGATTTTTCCTGGAGTCTGATCAGAGCCAAGGCATCATCCCTGGGGGGGTTCCGAACTTACGGAGCGGGAGAGGGAGCGGGGCTGGTCCCGGTGTTCCCTCTCCTCATCCCGGGACACGGCAGTGCTCGGCACAGAGGTCTCACGGAGCCCTCTTGAGGCAATGGAGCATCATTGTCCAGGTCTCCTGGATGAGGGAATCGCGGTCGGAAGGTGCCAGGCYGGAGGCAAATCCCACCGGGATTGTGGCAGTGAAGGGAACGTGGGGCTGGAGCAGCGCTTTGGGAGGTGCCTTTGGAGATGATCCATGTCTGGGGAATCACGGAAGCTCCTGGGTTAGGAAGGACAAACAAGGATCATCCAGGGCAGCTCCTCCAGACACCCCAACAATCCCAGGCTGTGCATCCCTRGGAGCATTGTCCAAACGCTCCTGGAGCTCTGGCTAAATGGCACCACCCCCTTTAATGCACGCAGCCTGTGGAGAGTCATGGAATCATGGAATGGTTTGGGTTGGAAGGGACTTTAAACATCTCATTCCACCCCTGCCATGGGCAGGGACACCTTCCACTATCCCAGGTCGCTCCAAGCCCTGTCCAAYCTGGCCTTGGACACTTCCAGGGATCCAGGGGCAGCCACAGCTTCTCTGGGCAGCCTGTGCCAGGGCCTCCCCACCCTCCCAGGGAAGAATTCTTTCCCAAAATCCCGTCTATCCCTGCCCTCTGGCAGTCCAAAGCTGTCGTTCCAAACCGTGTCATTCCCCCGAGGGAAGGATCCTGTCCCGTGGCCRTGGACACGGCGGCTCACGGGAAAAGTGAGGAGATGCCAGAACTGCTCTGCAGAGCTGTCCTGGAGCGATCCTGCTCTTCTCACGAGGCACAGCAAGGATTCCATGGCAGCACTTGGAACGTGCCAGGAGGCAGCTGCCGATGGGAAGCGTTTCCTTGGYGCTCCAGTCCTTTGGAGCAGTCGGATCCCGCCCGGCGCATCCACAGGGTTCCCAGCCAGCTCCACCTGGGACACRGCTGGGAATGAGGAGGTTACAGGATTTCAGAGGTTCATTGCCAGGTTTGGAGTTCCTGGTGGGTTTTTTTCCCGCCCTGTGCTGCATTTATTTATTTATTTGTCAAATTCCAGCAGGATAATCACTCCCACGGATGAGCAGAGCCAAGCACGGAGGGGAAGGCAATCCTTGCATTAATCTTCCGGGCGATTTCAGAACATTGGATGAGTCCTGCTCCGCATTCACTGCAGCTGACACTTCTCCAGGGAATCTGAGAATGTGCCATGGCACTGCAGCAACCGAGCAGGGACAGGGCATTCCAAAGGCACGGCCTCCGCCACGCCTTTGGGATGCTGGAGAGGGATACGTGGCACTGGCGTCCTCTTCCAGGACCTTTCCAAGTGCTGCTAAAAGCCGATTCCTTTCAGTCCCAGAGCCAGCTTCACCGAGTGCTCCTAGGAAATAATCACTCCTCCTTCATTCCCAGCTCGATTCCCAGCTCCCTGATTATCCAGGGGAAGAGCAGAGTTCCTGATTTGCCCAGGAGAGCTCCTGGCGTTATCCCTCCGGAGGGAAAYGCTCCAGGGGAAGGGCAGAGCCCCTGATTTGCCCAGGAGAGCTCCTGGTGTTATCCCTCYGGAGGGAAAYGCTCCGGGAGCCCCCCACTCGCCATCCCAGAAGGATTCACCGACGGAGCTGTCGCTACTTGTAACGATCCCACATAAAACGCTCCGTTCCCATCCAACGGCGCCGGAATCGCTGTTTTATATTCCCCCCTCACGAGAGGAGTACAAATCAGTGTTTGTTCCGAGCTGTTGCTGCTCAAAGAGCTTTTAATTGCTTTCCCGATCCCTCATCCGTGGCGAGTTGGGTTGGGAGCGGCTCGGAGCCGACCTTGAGSGGCACCCGGCGCTCCGTGGCTCGTCGGGGCAAGGGAGAGGTTGGCTCGGAGCGGAATATTCGATTATCCCGGAGTAAAAAGTCACTCCGCGTGATTGAAGGCAGCAGCTCGCTCCAGCGCTGACGTCCCGGTTTTAGCTCCTGCCAATTTCGCCTTGGAAAAATTGCTTTGGCACAGGGGGGAAGGCTCAGCAAAAGCAGGAGAAWTTTTTTTCAGCCATGTTTGAAGCAAATCGCTGGAATTCCTTTGGAGTTGTGAGTCAATAAAACGTTACCCTGAGCCGAGATTCCCTCTTTCAGCTGGCAAAACTTGTTCAACTCTTCCAGGTTTTTTGCAGGCTCCGGTTTTAAGGATTCACACYCAGGCTGAGCTTGAGGAAAACTGATTCCCCCAGCCCAGCCTGGGATGTGAAAATCCAACCCGGTGTGTTTGTGCTGGATGTATAAATGGTGGGAGACTTATTCCGCCCTCGGGAGCGCTTTGGGATGTGGGTTTGGGATGGGTCAGCTGCATTCCCAGCTATCCCTTCCCTGCTCCAAGGTCCCGGCAGTGAGCGGACAGCTTTCCCAAGCCTCRGTTAGATCCGTGGAGAACACGCTGTGTGAGGGAACTTTGGCTTTTTCCACACCTTGTGGATAACCTGAGTTTTGTCTCCATTTCTTGGAAGGGCAAGGAAGGGCTTTTCCTGGTGAACTCTGGGAGGAAGGAGGTGTTTTCCATCTTTTGTGCCCCCAGGATGTTTTTCTTGCATTTCCTCGGGCAGCTCCCGTCAGGTTTGGGATTCTCTCTGCTCAGAGCCAGCAGCAGCTCCCACGGGGACATTGACACCCGGAAGGCACCATTCCCACCTCAGAGGGAATCAGGGATCAGAGGCGGGATGGTATGAACCGACGGGAAGCACGGGCAGGGAAAATCCGGGTATCCCGGCTCGGTGTTGGATCATCGTCCTGGATAAACCACGGCCTTCCACGCGGAGCCTCCTTTCTCCCCTGATTTAAGACTCCTCCCTGCTCTGTTTTCCTTCTGCTGGATCCTGTGTTCCTGCTGTATTTTTTTTTACTATATAAGGGAAAGAGATCCTGGAGATCCTTCCATTCCCGTGCCCGGGAGCGGGCAGGACCTGAGGCTGTAACTCAGCCTGGAGCTGACACCCGGAGCACCCAGGGAACACCGGGGGGGTCTGGTCCGAGCCGGTTCCTATGGATGTGCTCATCATCCCGGGGAGCAATCCCGATATTCCCTGTGGAACTGCATGCACGTTTTCCCACCGCCTTCCCCTCGCTTCGTGCCGTGAGTTGTTCTCCGTGGGGAGGGATTGGGATATCAATCCCAGCTCCCAGTGCCCAGGTGACAACTTCCCAGGCAGGTGACGGTGACGGTGACAGCCAGCCCCGGGGATGAGAGCAGAGCGCTCCTGGCAGCTGGATTTCGTCGGGAATGCGCGTGAATCCCAGGCAGTTCCAGCGTGCTGGGATGCGGCTCCGATGGGGATGCGGGGCTGGGGGGGGCACCTGGAATGAAGCAGCTTTCCCAGGCACGGAGCGGGGTTGTGTGGAGTCTGTGCCCTCCTGCTGCCCACCAGCTCCCTGCATTCCAGCTGGGAATGGGGTTGGGAGAGCAGCTTGGCTCTGGTCAGGTGAAGGCAGCACCTCGGAACAGCGAGGATGGGATGCGAGTGCCAGGGACAGCTCCGGAGCCTGGCTGGGATCCGGGACATCCCAAGGTGCCCCCAGCAGCTTCCCATCCTCCCAGGCGGCTCCGGGAAAAGCAGGGATGGCAGAGAGGGAATTGCAAAAGGCTGAGGCAGCCAAAGCAACCCATGAGGCAGGAAAACTTGGGAATCTTGGGAAGAAAGGAGAGGTTTGGATTGGCACAGGAGGGATGTCTCTGTTTCCTCACACTTCCCCATCTGGCTGCATCCAGCTTTTGTTTCCTTGGATTTTTTTGTTCCCCAAGGCCAGGGTTGCATTCTGCTCCGTGCACATCGCCCTGCAAGGTGGGGCTCCCAGTAGGATGTGTCAGGTGGGATATTTGGGAACATTTCCTCACTGGAAGGGTGGTTAAACATTGGAAGGGGCTGCCCAGGGCGGTGGTGGGGTCACCATCCCTGGAAGTGCTGGAAAAACAAATGGATGTGGCATTTCATGGCTCGTGGTGTTCAGTCAGAGGTTGGATTTGATGACCTTGGAGGTCTTTTCCAACTGTGGCAATTCTGAGTTACTGCAAGGAATGATAACCTTGGGAATGGGAGCAGAGCTCTGCACTCTAAAGCAGATTTATCTAGGAAACGTTAGGAAGGCCTGGAAAAAGGTGTGGATTAAGGATGCTCAGGGATGGGAAAGAGACCCACCCTGCCAGGACCCGAGCAGGTCCTTTCCCTGCCGCTGCCTCTTCCCCAGCAACCAGGATTCTCCACCCGGGCCGGCGAGATTTCCCGGGATTATGAATGAAGCCGGGAACGTCTCCTTGCTGGGCCTCGTGTTCCGAGATGGGGATGCTTTTTCGGGAGCGGATTCGGGAGGTGGGGGGAGGAAGCCGAGCTGAAAGGAGCGAGACTGCGGGGGGGAGGGAGCTTTGGCATCCCTGCTCGCATTCTTTTCCAGCTCTATTTTTGTTTGGCTCTGTCTGCTTTTCCAGCCCTAAAGGCAGCCCGACTCCCAATTTGGGAAAAACGCCGTGCCCAGGCCCCGGAGCGTCGGTGCCGGAGCTTTTTGGAGCAGGGAGGATGGGCCAGGAGACCACTTTCCCAGGAGTTTTCCCTCCCGCCTCATCCCTGTGCAGATTGATATCTCCTCCCTGCCTGTCCTTGTCCTCTCCTTGTCCCTCACGGGGACAAATCCCAAAGTTTTTGCCGCAGTGAAAAAAGAGAAAGCAACGTTAAAAAAAAAAAAAAAGTCGTTAATTTTATATACTCCGAAGGGAATTGGCTTTGCTGCAGACAGATGGATCCTGTAATTCCCTGCCTCTCCACATGACTATACATGGATTTGTCTGTGCTTCCCAGTTCGGATTGAGGTGGTTTGTGGGGCCGGGGGGTGCCGGCTGCTCCCAGAATTCCACCTGGAGCGGGGATGGGGTCAGGGCAACAAAGGAATTCCGCGGCTCCAACCTGCCTCCGATCCAACGGGAAACAAACCAAACCACGGGCGGGGAATGAGAGATGGGACAGAATCACAATTTTCCTTTCATTCCCGAAGGTTTTGGGGCGCAAAACACCCACCCCGTGGGCAGCGTTTGTGCCGGGCCCTGCTGCCGGGAGGACAGACAATTGTGGGAATGCTCCGGGAGCAGGGAAGCTGAGGAGAGCGTGGGTTGCTGGGCAATTATCTCCTCCCTGGTGCTAAAGTCCCCTGGAGCTGCCGGCAGAAGGAATCAGCAGCTCCGGTGCCTCTGGAGCAGTGTGGGATGTGCCAGGGGATGAGGAGCTGAGCTGCAGGGCAGGGAAGGGCAGGGGGATTCCAGAAATCCCGGTTTGTGTGGGTACTGGAGATGTGAGTGCCTCTGGAAGCGTTAGAGCCGGAGGACATGGGGGGAACGGCTCATAAATCCCAAAAACTCTTCTCAAAAATATCCAGAACGCCATTCCCACCTCTCTGCTCCTTCCCCTGCCTGTGCCCCCTCTTTCCAGGCTGGAATGGTGGGATTGCCATCCCCTCCCTTCCCACTGCCAGCCTTCAGGCTGGAATGGTGGGATTTCCATCCCTCCCTTCCCGCTGCCAGCTTCCCAGGCTGGAATGATGGGATTGCCATCCCTCCCTTCCCACTGCCAGCCTTCAGGCTGGAATGGTGAGATTGCCATCCCTCCCTTCCCGCTGCCAGCCTCCGGGCTGGAATGGTGGGATTTCCATCCCTCCGTTCCTGCTGCCAGCCTCCCAGGCTGGAATGGTGGGATTTCCATCCCTCCGTTCCTGCTGCCAGCCTCCCAGGCTGGAATGGTGGGATTTCCATCCCCTCCCTTCCCACTGCCAGCCTGCCGGCTGGAATGGTGGGATTGCCATCCCTCCCTTCCCGCTGCCAGCCTCCAGGCCGGAATGGTGGGATTTCCATGTGGAAAATGGATGTTTCCCACCCCAGTTTGCACAAACCCTTCTCTATTTCAGAGCTGATTTCACTCCGTGCCTTTCCTCCCACTCCTTTTTTTTATTTTCCCCCTGCTCCCTGATTTTATTTTCCCCCCTCCTCCTCCACACACATTTGATTTTTGAACTCCAAAAGCAGAATCCTGGATTTATGGCTGCTGCCGCCGCCGCTCTGGGAGGAAGGTGAACGAGTTTGGGGCTCTGGGGGGAGATTCTCTGACCGTACATCCTTGCTGGGAACTCCCCAAACCCCAAATCCAATTCTTTTCCCCTCGTGGGATACACAGGGAAAATCCAGGATGGAGAGCCTGAGGGGATGGTTGGATAGATCAGGAATCAGGCTTGCTGGTTCAAATCCCAGGGGTCACCGCCCACGGGGTGACGCTCCAGAACATTCCTTGGGTGTTGTCCGGGTGTCCCAGTGCCCCGGCGCGGGCAGGGATGCTCCGACCCCCCCAGGCTGCCAGGGGTTCCCTTGTGGCCTCTGTGGGGTGGCTGCGCTCGGGTTTGGGGTCTGGGTGGCTCAGGGGAGTTGTGTCAGTACAAAAATGTGATTTTTGGCCACGTCCGTGGGGCCTTTCCGTGTCTGAGTCAGCCTGGAGGAGCTGAGGGGAGACTCCTTGGGATCTGCTCTCCGTGAGCAGGGATGGGACCCAGGGAAGGGCTGGAGCTGTGCCAGGGAAGGGTCGGGTTGGATATCAGGGAAAGGTTCTTCCCYCAGAGGGTGGTGGGCGCYGGACAGGCTCCCCAGGGAATGGGCACATTCCCGAGGCTGCTGGAGCTCCAGGAGCATTTGGACAGTGCTCCCAGGGATGCACAGGCTGGGATTGTTGGGGTGTCTGTGCAGGGCCAGGATCTGGATCCGATGATCCTTGTGGATCCTTTCCAATCAAGACATTCCATGAGCCTGTAATTCTGGGAGTGGAGCCAAACTGGGACCCCATTCCCTGCAGGTCGCTAATTCCCTCCCCACCCTCCCCTCTCCCAGCCTTTGCTGCTCTCCCAAGTTTTTGCCGTGTCCAGTTCAGCACCCGGAATGTGCCATCCCATTTTTTTAGCCTCTCCATGGAAACCGCTTTGGGGTGGCAGAGTGCAGGGGTGGTGCAGACTGGAAAAGGGACTCGCGTGACAGTTCAGTGGGATCAGGRTTCAGGCTGGCGGCTGGAAAGGAAGGAATGCGTGTCCAACCAGAAAAGTCGGGAAGGGAAGGAGCGGAAGCGCTCAAAAGGCAGAAATTCCCCAATTTTCTGCTGCGTGAGATCAGGAAAAGGCTTTTGTGACAACACAAACTTCACCTGGAGATGGCGTGGGGTGAGACACGCTCAGCTCTGAGTCTCCCACGGAAACCTGGATGAATTCCTTCCCTGAGCCGCTTTGGGATGTGCCAGCTCCACGCTGCCCCTCGGTGACACCTCCGTGACCTCTCCTAAAGGGTTTAAACGCAGCTCCATTAATCAGCCTTGGATGCGTGGGACGCGTTTTCCAGTTCATGGATGGAGGCTCGGGAGCAGCCGGGATTGGAGCTGGGCTCTTCTCGAGCCGGGATTAGACCGGGAAGGGGGAGATTCCGCGCCGCGCTCAGCTGGCCAGAGGTCACGGAGCTTGGTGGTCACCAAGGCGATGACAGCCCGCGGTCACCAAGGCGATGACAGCTCGTTGCCATGGCAACGCCCACCCCCTCCCCCAGCCCGGCTCTCGGCAGATAACCGCTCCGGATCCGCCGTGGATCCCACAGCTGGAATAACCCGGCAGCTTCCGAGCGTGGGGTGCCCGGGTTGGGAAGGCCACGAGGAGGATTCCCACYCGTGGGGGGTTGGGGGTGCAGCTTTAGGGGTTTGTCCAAGCCACCAGGCAGGAGATGGAGTCTCCTGAATTCCCTGTCACTCCCACTCCCTGCAAATTAAACCTTGTGCTGCCTGTTCCGGTGAGGATTGACATCCCTGCTTGGAGGGCATGGATCAGTTTGGCTTTTTCTTGGCGTTTCCTTGGGGCAGGAGCTGGATCCGAGCCCTGGAGCAGCTGTGGGGTCTGGGCGGAGCGCAGGGATGGAGCAGCCCGGGTTCTGTGGCTGCTCCGCGTGGCTCTTCCCGTGGGAGCCGCTCCGCTTCCGCCCCTCGGAGCCACGGCAGGGCTGGGAAAAACCGGGAGGAAAAACTTGGCTGTGGCGTGGCAGAGAGGACGTTGGAAATGGGATAATCCCAGGATGGTTTGGGTCAGAAAGGACCTTGGAGATGATCTTGTCCCACTCCCATGGGCAGGGACACTTTCCACCATCCCAGCTTGCTCCAAGCCCCATCCAACCCGGCCTTGGGATGGGGAATCCGGTGAATCCGTGTTTGCTCGGCAGAGCCGTCCGCTTTTCCCTGGGTGGATGCAGGATGCGGCAGAGCCCGGGATCGCGCGGGGAACGATGGGAGAGGTGTTGTTCTTGCCGCCGTAATTAGCGAATTCCATTATTTCCACGGCGATTTTATGCCATTACATAAAATTAGAATGACTGAACTTGGTTTTTTTTCCCCTCCTTGTGTCGTTTCGTTCCCATAACAATAAAAACAACGCCGGAATCCAGGGCGCGCTCGGGGGCGAGGCAGAGTTCCTGCAAAAGGAGGAAAATCCAGCGGGAAGTCACCTCCTCGGTTCTAAGCCCTGTTTTCCGGATTTTTGGGTTCTTCTCCCGRTGTCAGGAATAAACGTGACGAGGGAATCACCTTGCAAAGCAGCACAGCGATTTTCCGTGGATGTCGATCCTTGGTCATTTCCAAATATTGCTGATGGTTTGGCAGAATTTCATTGAATTTTGGGGTTTTTTTGTCACGAAGGTGAAAATGTGGAAGCACCGGGTCTTCTCCAGACCCTGCAATCAAGGAATTCTGCCAGCTGAAAATCCTGGAGCTGGGTGGGATTTTAGGATGCAAAGCGGTGATGAGGAGCAGGAGTCGCCGAGCTCTCCTGCTGCTCCTGCTTGGTAATTCCAACCTTCCACTCGCTGCAGTGTCCAGGTGATCCGGCTGTGCTGAAGGGCAGCTCTGCCCTGGAATTCCTTCCCRACCTCTTTTGTCCTTCCCTGCCTCCGCAGAACAATTTGCTGCTGTCTCCGGGAGCCCTTGGGATGTTGGTGGTTGTTGTTGTCCTTTTGAAATTCCTCAGGCACAAATGGTCTGGAGCTGCTTCCCGAGGGCCATGGAGAGCTCTGATCCATGGAGCTGCTCCAGGGGAGGTTTAGGTTGGATATCAGGGAAAGGTTCTTCCCCYAGAGGGTGGTGGGCACTGAACAGGCTCCCCAGGGAATGGGCACATTCCCAAGGCTGCCAGAGCTCCGGGAGCATTTGGACAACGCTCCCAGGGATGCACAGGCTGGGATTGCTGGGAGGTCTGTGCGGGGCCAGGCGCCGGACTCTGATCCTTGTGGATCCCTTCCAGCTCAGGGCATCCTACGATTCCATCATTCCACAGCCGAAATGCCGTGAGGAGCTGCCGGGAGCGGCTCATTCCCAGCTGCTCGTGCCGCAGGCTCCTGGCACATCCCAACTCCGCTTTTGTACCTTTTTGTCTCCTGCTTTTTTCCTTTCTGGTCCTTGCGGATGGGTTTTAATTGCCGCTTTAGTCTGGCGAAAAGAAGGGATCAATAATTCACCGGGAAGAACAGCCTGGAGCTCCGAGGTTCCCATCTGCCTGCTCTGGCTCCAGGCTGGAGAACCCCAGGCTGTTCCAGCTTTGTGTTTTTCGGGACAAAAAGAAGCTTGGAACGATTGCTGATTAACTGGAATTGGGATTGTTCGGAATTGTGGCCCTCCAGGACCCAGAGGGAATCCACAAGAAAGATGGAGAGGGATGGAGGGAGAGGACACAGGGAATGGCTTCCCACTGCCAGAGGGCAGGGATAGATGGGATTTTGGGAAGGAATTCCTCCCTGTGAGGGTGGTGGGATGGAATTCCCAGAGAAGCTGTGGCTGCCCCTGGATCCCTGGAAGTGTCCAAGGCCAGGYTGGACAGGACTTGGAGCAGCCTGGGATAGGGGAAGGTGTCCCTGCCCGTGGCAGGGGTGGGAATGGATGAACTTCAAGGTCCTTTCAACCCAAACYTTCCTGGGATTCTCTTTCCCAAAGGGAAACCCATAAAGAACCAGCAGTGCCCAAACGTCTGACACGCGTTTAGGATCGTGTAACAGGCAAGTGGGTAAATTAGGAGTCAGGAAAAGAGCTTGGAATTCCTGCCGTGTGGCATCTCCCTGGAGAGCTGACGATCCAGGAACGGAGGCTCCAGCATTCCTGTTGTTCTCCAAGACACCCCAGCAGCTTTGCTCCTGCTCTCCTCCCAGCATTTTTATTCCCTCCTTTTATTCCAAGCCCCTTGAACCCCAGAGAATCCCTCCCAACCCTCTCCCATCTCCTCCCCTCCCACCTCAGCCCTCAGGGGCCGGGAACAGCTGAYGGCTCCAGTTTTTCCCTGGAATTACCCTCTCCTTGAACTCATTTCCCCATCCAGCCACTCCAGCTCCTCTCCTCCGGCTGCGAGGATGACTAAGGCGAGGTCCTTTTCAAACCCAGACTAAACACATCCCCAGCCTTTATTCCCAGCTGGCTCCGTCGTGTTTTCCCGACGGGTTCCGTCTCCCGGTGCCGGAGCAGAGCCCGCGGATCACCGAAGTGCATTTTCCAAAGGGATTCTCCACAAAGGTCTATGAGCAGGGGATGAGTAATGGGCTCGATAAACAGGATTGAAGTGGCTCCTTCTGAATCATCCTGGCACTAACGGGGGGGAGCGTGTCCATTTTGGGATGAAACGTTTCCAGTGCCATCAACTCGGCGCTGGAAGCAGCTCCCGACAGCCCAAAGGCCTTTGATCCCAGGAGCGGGATAAGGATCGTGGAATGGTTGCTGAGGCGTCATCAAAGCGTTTGGAAATGGGGTTTTTATTCTCTCCGTGGTGCCAGCCAGAAGCTCCGGGTGCGGCCGCAAGGTTTTTCCCGAAAAAAGATAATCCATAATTCAGCTTCACTCCTTGTGCAGGCTCCTGCAGGCAGGGTCTGTGTGTTCGGTTTTGCCTGCAAGGGAGAAATTCCGTGGGTTTTGCGTGCCTCCTAATGTTAAATATTCCAGCTCTTCGTATGCTGGGAGTCAGGAAAAGGGAAAAGGAAAAGGTAGAAGGAAAAGGTAAAAGGAAAATGTAAAAGGAAAAGGTAAAAGGCAAAGGGAAAAGGCAAAGGGAAAAGGCAAAGGGAAAAGGCAAAGGGAAAAGGCAAAGGGAAAAGGCAAAGGGAAAAGGCAAAGGGAAA
>JACAXG010000028.1:2056222-2076790 GCA_018881555.1 Amblyornis subalaris
GAAGGGAAAAGGTGAAGGGAAAAGGTGAAGGGAAAAGGTGAAGGGAAAAGGTGAAAGGCAAAGGGAAAAGGCAAAGGGAAAAGGTAAACCCAAAGGTAAAAGGTAAAAGGAAAAGGTAAAAGGCAAAGGTGAAAGGAAAATGTAAAAGGCAAAGGGAAAAGGCAAAGGGAAAAGGCAAAGGGAAAAGGCAAAGGGAAAGCTAAAAGGAAAAGGTAAAAGGCAAAGGTAAAAGGAAAATGTAAAAGGCAAAGGGAAAAGGCAAAGGTGAAAAGGCAAAGGGAAAAGGCAAAGGGAAAAGGAAAAGGGAAAAGGAAAAGGGAAAAGGAAAAGGGAAAAGGAAAAGGGAAAACAAAAGGGGAAAAGGAAAAGGAAAAGGGAAAAGGAAAAGGGAAAAGGCAAAGGCACAACCTCATTCTTCCTAATTAATGGAATACAAGACACCTTCGGCTTAAATGTAAAAATCGATTTATTAATGAGTGTCAAAAGGAAAACAACTCGGTAGGAACGATGCGTTTATATTTTTTTTAAGGAATTTTTTGCGATCAAGCGGCGAAACAAAGCTGATTCCGGGCGCTGGGCTGATGATTTTGGGGCCATTTATTCTGGATTTGCCGGGAACAAGCAGCTCTGCGGGAGCCGCGTGGATGTCATTCCTCGGGCGAGTGTGATTTTTTTTTATGGAGAGGGATAAGCCAAATTCCTTGGCTGAGAACCAGCACGGGCCCCGCTCCGAGATGTCACGCCCGGCGGATCCGCCGGAGCTTTGAAGGACTCCACAGCATATGGATGGGAATGATCCAGGCTGGAGCGYTTCCCTGGATTCGGGCCAGGGGCTCTGAAAGGAGCCAGGGCCGTGCAGGGTGGGAGGGCAGTGGGGAGAGCACAGAGAACAGGGAAGGGGCAGCGGGAACAGCTCCGCTTCTGGAATTCTGGGAAGCTGCCGGAGCATCTCCTGAGAGTGATCCCTGCACCCAGCACTGGGCACATTCCCTGCCCTCAGCTCAGCCGTATTCCCACTTTTCCTCCCTCTCCACGACCCTCAGCAGTGCTGGGGGCCGGCAGGAGCCACCACCGCGCGCGGTCCAGTTCTCCCAGCTCTCCCAGCTGCTGGAGACATTCCTTGGATATTTGCAGAGCCGGCTCCTTCCCGCTGGGGCTCCTTGTCTAACAACCGAACCTGAGCGCTCCTGGTGCTTTGGGGCATCGTTCTATAGGGTTTGGAGGCTTTATTTTCATTTTAAGGCTKATTTTTGAGCCATCTGTCGCCGCGAGTGATCCTCCGTCAGGATCTAATCCCGCTGATTGGCCTGCTTTTCCAGGACGGCTCCGTGCGCTCCTGCTGGTAACATTTCCAATTGCCCGGCTCTTTTTTCCGTTCCTCCGCAGGCTGGGGGGAGGCAGAGGTTGATCTAATCCTGCCTGGCATTTGTGTCACTTGGGATGAAATCGCCTTTTGCTGAATGAAACCGAGAAATGGGGGAGTAATCCTGGGAATATGTTGGGCCGTGTGCGACCTCCTGCCTGGGAAGCTTCCCAAGGAAGCCACGGCGGGGTTGGTTATCCCAGAGAAGCTGATCCGTGGCTCTTGCGGCAGGAGAGGAGGAAAATGGTGGCATCCAGGGTTTCTTCCGGAGAAAACATTCCCAGCAAGGAGACAGAGAATCCTGGAATGGTTTGGGTTGGAAGGGACCCTAAAGATGATCTTGTCCCACACCTTCCACTATCCCAGGCTGCTCCAAGCTCCATCCAACCTGGCCTGGGACACTTSCAGGGATGGGGCAGCCACAGCTTCTCCAGGAATCCCTGCCGGGGCCTCCCCACCCTCACAGGGAGGAATTCCTTCCCAATATCCAAAGCTGAACTTGAAGGACTGGCACAAAATTCCCAGGGAACGTCTGGCTTTGGGATTCGGTCACTGCTGGCTGTGGGATTTAACGCTGGAGGTGCAGCTTCCTCCATCCCTCCAGTGTCCAGGGAGGAGCAGGGTTTTTCATCTGGCAGGTTCAGCYGGGTCTGGAATTATCAACCGTGGAGCAGGGAGTTAAAAGGAATTCCAGGGAGCATTAGGAGATCAGGCAGGTCAATTGAAAAGAGGGAAAATTGCCATCAGTTCTCTCCAATTAAATCGTTATCGCTCCACATGAAGGATCCCATTTAGGGGAAGGGATAAAACCTGAGAGTGGAGGTGGCTGCGAGAATAAATTCCCCATTTTTCATTCCAAACCTGGAGAGGGAACATCCATCAGCAGGCAGGGGGAGGAGATCTCCTTTTCCTGCTGTTTCCAGCCTCCTTTGAAGTGGAGCTCGTTTGGAAATCTCTCAGTAGAACATTTTTTTTTCCCACYGGGAAGCACAAAGTGCTCCGAGTCCCAGCAGGGACAGATAAACCCTCCTCGAGCGGGACTGGTGCTTCCGGGAGGCTCCGGCTCTCAAACCCAGGCMGGTGGCACCCCAAAACAGCAAATCCTCCATTTCCAAGCCTGGGGGATCCTGGTTCAAGTCCCCGATCCCATTCCAAGGCCAGAGAGCGAAAATAACTCCGAGCCGTGCTCGCGAGCATGGGAAAACACCACCCAAGCCCTTTTTTTAGGGAGCTATCTCCCAGAAAGGGAGGCATTTTCTGCGTCCGGATTGACCCAACCGGTTTGGAGTTGCCTTTAAGGCAGCGAGAATCCAGTCCTGCGGTAAATAAACCACGTCCAGGCGGTTCACGCGGGGAATATTTTCAGATGCACAAGTTGAAAAGTCCACTTGCATTATCCCTACTTTTTTTTCTTTCTAAGGCAGGGAATGCGGAGGAGGAAGGAGCCGGGTCTGGAATGGCTCGGGGGGTTCTGCTTGTTTGGGGTTGGTTGTTTACTCACCTCACAAATACCAGAATTGCTCAGTTTTCTCTTTGACAAGCAAAAAAAAAAAAAAACACAAAAGGGGAGGAAAAACAAAGGTCAAAACGGAGCCTTCGTCTTTGCTGGGGTGTCACTTCCACTCCCTGCCAGCTCTGCTTCCGCTGCCAGCCTCCGGCTCCTGAAACTCCCCGGAAAAGGACCTTTTCCCAGACTGCTTCAGAGGCTTTGGGGTGAAATAGGGGGGAATAAAAAGGAGCAGAGGGATTGCAGAGGGCAGGACAACCCCGTCCCTTCCGTGTGTGGGTGAGCGCTGAGTCCCTGCCCAGGGGATGGCACAGCTTCCCTGTTCCTTGTCCAGGGAATGCTCACATTCCTCCCTGTGAAGGTGGGCAGGCCCTGGCACAGATTCCCAGAGGATCCGTGGCTGCCCCATCCCTAGAAGTGTCCAAGGCTGGGTTGGGTGRGGCTTGGAGCAATCTGGGATAGTGGAAGTGTCCATGGCAGGGGTGGATGCTCCATAAGGCCCCTGGATTCCTCCTCCTGCATTCYCTGTGGGCTCTAATTCCATGACACGGGGCTGCAGGCGGGTGAYGTCTGTTAAGTGGAATACCTGAAAATTGGGAAATATTTGCCTCAAAACGAGGGGAAGGCAGAAAACCCGGAATGCCTGGGAGCCGAGCTGGGATTGACAGTTCATTCCCGAGCCTGGGCACAGCCTCCGCAGGCTGAGCTCCCAAATAAACAACTGCTCCTGATCCCACGGACAGCTTCAGGCTCGGGATTAGAGGGAAAACAAGTTTATGGGACTGAACATTCCGGGTTTGTTTGCTGCCCCTCGGGGCTCGGCCGCTCTCGGCTCGGGAGAAGCGGAGCTGCCGTGGGTTTGGAGAGGGATTTCTGAAGGAAAACACATCTTTGACCCTGGAAACTTCCAGGCTCGTTCAGCAGGAAGGACGCGGCGTGGAAGAGCCCTTTTCTCCGGCATGGGGGCTGCGGGTGGGATTATTTCTCCGGAGTTCCGGAGCACGAAGGGGTCCGGTTGTCCTGCTGGGATTGAGCCTAAATGGTGTAAAATAGCTGGTGCTGGAGGAGCCATGGATAATTTGAGCATTATGGGGTTCTCTTTTATGGAATTCTTGGTTCCAGGAAGGCTCTGGGGGTTGTGCTGCTCCTTGCCACAACCAGGAGTGCCAGGCTCTCGGAAAGGGACTGCTCTTCCGAGGTTTCCAGACTTAAACTATTTGTGCAAGGATTTTTTGGTCTGTTTATCTGAACTCGGGGCGAGCTGTTTGAGGTTTTTTCCCTAAGAAAAGCATCGCTTGGAATCCCTGGAATATTCCAGCCKTCAGAGCGGGCAGAGGTGGGATGTGCTTTGCCTGCAGTCAAGGCTTGCTCTTAGTTTCAACTCGTGCCCGAGGATGCTGAAATCCTACAAATTGATCCCACACAGTCCCTGCCCTTCCCGTGAATAGTGGGAAACTTAACCCTGCTCAACGCAAGGATGAGCATTTGAACGTGAAATGATGAATTTTAGACTCGGATCTGAACCTTTTGGAACATTCCCCGGGACCTGCCAGTGGGATTTGGGATTAAACCGCTCTCTGTGCTCGTTTTTCCTGACGGTTTCCAGCGTGGCCATTCCCATTCCAGCCTCCACATCCACACTGGGGGATGCTCACACCAGCGTTGCCAGTCATTTCCCATATCGTGGGGACTCCTGAGCACTTTGGATCCTCTTGCAATGGTTGTCTTTTGCCTCTGGAATCCTGGAGTGGTGTAAAGGTCAATAATTGCAGCTGGAAAAGATGTGGAGATTCCCAAAGCTGATGGGAGGTCGTGATCTCTCTCTCTCYGGAAAAGGGATTTTTGGAGCCCAATGATGGGCAAGCAGTTCCCCTGTCAGAGTCGTTAAGAATTACCAAAAAAAAATTGGCAAAAAAGCAAAAAGCGCCACTTTGGACCGATTCTCTCGGAAATTGCCTCGTTTTGCTGCCGAGCTTTGTCACCCATCCCAATCCAAGCTGCATTTCATGACTCCACCACTTTTCCCGAGCCAAAAGCCTGAAGCTTCCAGCTGGGAGAAGGTCAGGACGAGGCACTGCAGCAATTTCCAAGCGTTGTTGCAATTTCGTTTTCCTTCCAGCCACAAAGTCGGACACAAATAATCCTTTGCCGCGAAAAGCTTTGTTCCCAGCAAAATCAACGTTTTTTTTCCACCCGTAGAAAAAGACTCCTGGAAAAATTCCTGCTCTGGGGAGTGGGGGGGGGGGGGTCGGCTTCCATTGGAACACAACAACAGTGTCTCCTAGTGGCTGGCTCCATGGGAATGGCCAGATCCCTCCGGAGCGTCCCTTCCTTGACCCTCCTCGYGGATCTGGTGGAAATTCCGGCTCTGAGCACTGAAGGCGTAAAAATATCCCGGTTTCCCGGGCTGCCGTCGGTGTCGGGAGGAGGTAATTCCACGGGAAGGCCGGAGCCCGGGGATGCTTGGCTCGTCCGCTCTCCGGCTTCCACTCCAATAATCCGAAGCTCCCGGCAGCGGCTTGGCCGCCGTTCAGGGCCATCCATCCCTGTCCATGMCCAGCGAGTCCTTCCCGGCGTCCCGCTCCAGAATCCCTGCTCCCGGCCGTCCCTGTCATCACGTCGGCGCCGCCTCGCTCCGGACGCGATCCCGAAGGGATAACGGAGATCGCCGGGACGAGGCCGCGCGGTKTGAGCCGCCCGTCAGCCTTTCCCAGGGATCGGCTGGATCGGCTCCTGCTCGCAGCCGGAGATCCAGGCCAGCTCCTTGTCCTCTCCCGTCCCCGTCCCTCGCGTCCTTCCTCCCCTCCCCCGTCGCGGCACTGCGGATTTTCTCCTGGGTTTCAGCGGGAAGCAAAAGTCACGGCGCCGGAGACAAAGCAAAAAGGGCACGAGACAAACTCCGGCTTGGCTTGCAGTGCCTCGTGCTCCACAGGGAAAATCTTGGGCCTGGCTTAGGAAATTCGGGATTTTAGAGAATAACAAGGTGCATTYTTATTGGCCTGAGGGTGTTTTTAGGATTGTTCCGCTCTTCAGGCTGGACACTGGGGTTTTTTTGGAAATGACCCCGAGATTGGGTTAGCTGTCGGACTTGGTGACCTTCGAGGTCTTTTCCAACCTTAATGATTTTGTGATTCTGCATCCACAYAATTCCAGGATTAGGGATTTGAAGGTGATCAGCAGGCAGCCTGATTTTCGTGATAAAATCGGGACTCTTGGCAGCAGCAAGGGAACTTGGAGAACCCCACGCTGGGTTTGACTTCGGCAGAGGAGAGGGTTCTTGGCCTCGGTGATCCTGGAGGACTTTTCCAGCTGTAACGATTCCGGGATTCCGTGTGGATCCCTGCTGATGAGCACCATTGATTTCCCAGCCCCCCTCAGCCTGCCCCAACCCCCTGTGCCAGGAGCCCTCCATTCCAAAGGAGACTTTAAGGAGTTATTTTGCTCCTGGTCGAGAATTCCCTCATCCCAACCCCTCCTGGGGGGGACCCTGAACGTGCCAGGTCCTGGCAGAGAGCTCGGGAAYGCCTCCAGCCTGTCCCAGCCTGGGAGCCTGGGGATATTTCGGGCTCAGTTTGTGGGGAGAAGCTTAAATTCCATCCCARAGCAACCCTGAGCCTCCGTTAGGGATTTTTTGCCTCTTCCCAGGATGTTTTGGCATTGCCAGGAGAAGGAATAGGCTGGATGAGCTCTGAGTGATGCTGGGGAGGGGATCAGCTCCTGCTGCTGGATGCTAAAAACTGAAAATTTCCCGGTCTTCCTGGTGGTATCCCATGCGGAYTGGTGCCTATGGATCATAACCCCGAGCTCCGAGTGCTCTCCCAGTGGATATCCCAACGGATAAAGGCTGGAGCAGCAGCCAGAGGTGGTTTGCAGTAATTTAGCAGTGAGTGATGGCTCATTAGCAGCCCACAGGCTGTGCTTGCCTGCAGCAGGGCATGTGTGGGCTCTCCCTGCATCCCAGTTAACCCTCTCACCCCCTTCCCTCCGCTTCCGAGGGTCTGGATTTGCRGAGTTTGGAGTTCAGTTGGCGGTGCCAGGCTGTTCCGGTGGTCCCTCCCTTCGGGGCCTCCGATCCTGCAGCAACACCCCCAAAAAGCAGCCAGGTTTGTGTCTGAGGAGGGATGGGGAAGAACGGAAATTCTCATCGGCCCGGGAGATGAGTCAGATATGGAAATCACACCTTTTCCCAGACAATGTTGTTACACCGAGGAAAAGGAAATGAAAAAGGCTCGTTTTGTCTGGAAAGGAGCAGGCGTGGGAATGGAAACGCTCGGTGCAGAGCCTGGTGCTGGGGGAGGAGCAGCTGAGGGAGAAATCCCCTTCCCGCCTTTTCCCACCTGTCCCTGCCACATTTGGGAGCCTGGGAACTGGGCAGAGTTTGCTGGGAAGGGAAGGGAAGGGAAGGGAAGGGAAGGGAAGGGAAGGGAAGGGAAGGGAAGGGAAGGGAAGGGAAGGGAAGGGAAGGGTCTGCAAACAAGGTTGGAGCCCGAGGTGATGTGGTGCTGGTGGTAGAGTAGGGGCATGGAAAAATCTCGGATTTGAGCTCCGTTAAGTCCTGTACACCCAGAGAAACCCACCCTGATCCTGGAGGGAATCCTGGCACTCAAAATCTGCCGTACTGCAGAGGGAAAGGCCATTTTGGGGGYTTGGGGGACAATTCCCAAAGGGAGATAAGTACCTCGAGGGACATAACTATGGATCCTACAGACCTTTGCTGGAATTTGTTCTCCTGATTCCCTCAAGAGATGTCTGGCAGAAAAATGCTTTGTGTTAATATGAACAGAGCTGTGCAGATATTGATGTATATYGATTGGATACAGCAGCATCCCTAAAGTCCTGCTGGAGTCAGTGCGGTGAAAACAGACTGATCCATGTGAGTCCTGATGGATAAGTCATTCCAGCCATGCCCCTGGATAATCATCTCTTGGAACAGTGAACAAACCCTCTCCTTTGAGTATCTTTAATTATTTCAGCCCATGGATTGGGCCTGGTTGTTCTCCAGTTGCTCCAGACGTGGGCTGGGATCCTGTGTGTCCACTAAGACTCCCAGGCACCCTCCATGAGGTTTCTCTGCTATTCCCTAAGACTTTTACCCACCTCCGCGGCTTTCCAGAAGGAAAATCCCGGCGGGAGGAACAAATCCGAGCGGGAGGAACAAATCCCCGCGGGCGGAACGTTCCAGCCTTTCCCGTTTTCCCTGACCACGCTGCTTTTCCCACCCCCCCACAGCCGGACGAGCTGACCAACGCCCTGGAGATCAGCAACATCGTCTTCACCAGCATGTTCGCCCTGGAGATGCTCCTGAAGCTCCTGGCCTTTGGAATCTTCGGCTACATCAAGAACCCCTACAACATCTTCGACGGGATCATCGTGGTCATCAGGTCACTCTCGGTCCTTTCTCCGGCCTGGTTTTCCCGCCCAGGGTTCAGWGGGATGGGGGACAGGGATGGCGCGGCCTGTGCTATTCCAAGGGTGGGATGTGCTGGAATTGCGCTGGGCTTGGAGATTCCTGCCGGGAGAAGGGCTGTCCCGAGTAAACGGAGCTGGCAGGTGGAAAGTCTGCTCATGCCCCACGTCCGGCACTGGGGGCGATTTTCCGTGGAAGCGCGGAGTGGCTGCTCCTGGGAAAGGAGGGCTGGGAGCGTCCATATCCCAGGACCCCTGCCTGTCCCAAATTATCCCAACTTGGGCTGGAATACGGAAAGCAGGAGGGGAAGGGGGGGCCCTGCTCTGCTGTTCTCTCCGGGGGACCCACGGGAGCCACCCCTCCAGCGGTAATTTGGGACAGAGAATTCCAGGGACGCACAGATGTCAACCAGGAGACTGCTCTTGGCTTCCCTTGGCCCATCCCTTTGATTCAGAGCAGGGAGGAGGCCCAGAGCAAAGATCTGATCGAACCAATCCCCCCCAAAAACATCCCTGTGGATGTTCCCGGGATAAAACCGCGCTCCACATCGTTGCAGCGCTGCAGCCCAGCAGGAAACACGGAGAACCCCAGAAACTGAGGGAATTAAAGAAGGGAATTAAACCAAAAAACAGCCGTAAGGGAGATAAATTATTCCACACACATGAGAGGTGTGACCGCACAACTGGGGAGCGACGCTGCTTTTCCAGAGGCGGGAAAGGGAGGATCCCTGCGGGGCGGCGGCTCCTGTGGGGCAGCGGGGCCGGTCCTAGCGGTTGTCCCGGTGTCCCCGCAGCGTGTGGGAGATCATCGGGCAGTCGGACGGGGGCCTGTCCGTGCTCCGGACATTCCGGCTGCTCCGCGTGCTGAAGCTGGTGCGCTTCATGCCCGCCCTGCGCCGCCAGCTCGTGGTGCTCATGAAGACCATGGACAACGTGGCCACCTTCTGCATGCTGCTCATGCTCTTCATCTTCATCTTCAGGTACCCTCGGGGGGCTGCAGCTCCTCCTCCATTCCCTGTTCCGCTCCGGGAAGCGGGTGGGTGGGAATAGGGACGCGCCCCGTGCTCGCAAGGGGGTGGTTACCCCTTTTCGGCCTGTTTTTCGTGGGATACTGCAATTCCATAGGTGGATGAAGGACACAGAGGTCCCTCAGAGGCTCCCGGGCTGTGTTGAGGTCTCCGTCACCAAGTGGGCTCTGCCAGTGTTGGATTTGGGGTGGGAGTCTCCAAGATTTGGAGGCTCTTCGGGGCACAGACTCGGAGATTTCTGTCTGTTTGACCCTGGAGCGCTCCTCGGGATCCTTGGGTTGGAAAGCAGGGGGATTAGGGAGCTGCCAACGTGGTTGGTCATTCTCCAGGCAAAGATCCTGGATTTGCCTTCAGGGCAGACAACTGGGATGAGATGTGAGACAGGAGAACCAAACTGTGGGGTCTGACCAGTGGGGAGATTCCAGTGGCACTCAAAAAACTGGGAGCAGAAAAGCATCCATGAAATCCCTGCAATCCTCCCCRCAGCCACGTTTCACCCATCTCCCTCTTTCCCGCTCCAGCATCCTGGGAATGCACCTTTTTGGGTGCAAGTTCAGCCTCAAAACCGACACGGGAGACACAGTTCCGGACAGGAAGAATTTCGATTCCTTGCTCTGGGCCATTGTCACCGTATTCCAGGTAAGCTCGGGGTCCTCAGGGACGTTTTAAGGTGGAAAATGAGGAGTTTTTATTCCAGAAAACTCTTCCAGAAAGTGTGAAATTCAGAGTGAAGCAGCACTGTGGAGTTCTTAGGGCAAGTTTCTGAGTCTAAAAGCCCTGATAGAGAAGGAATCTGCTCCAAATCTTATCTCTTATCAGTAAAAGGGAAGCCTAACGAGGAAATCCAACCTTATTTTCCTTCCTGCTGCCCATCCTGCTCCTACGCTGCCTTCCCTGCCCCAAAAAATGCCCTTTGCAAACCATTTTGTGTAACTGGGAGTGACCAATCCCCTCCCAAATCGGAGCTGGAGCTGCTGGGAAAGTTTTGGTGTAAAAAGTTGTGTTTCCTCCGCAGCCAAGTTCTGGTTTGCGCCTGGAATTCCTGGCGGGTTCCACCACGGAGCAGTCAGCTGTTATTCCGAGGATATTCTAAGTAKCAGGATGAGGATTTTGGTGTCTCAAAGCTCAGATTTTAGAGCCCGAGTGCAACAAGTGCCAATAAAAGTTTCCAAAGGCAGAGCGGGTGCTCGGCACAGCGAGGTGGAAACCGGCCCAGAGCCTTCCTTTGGATACAAATTACAAAGGAACAAGGACAAATCCGCCTCAGAGTTTCCCATTTTCCTCTTAGCCGCAGACAGATCGCTGCATTTCTCCTGCATCCCTCGGGAAGCGGAGCTGGCACRGAGCTCCAGGGCTCAGCCCTGCGTCCCGGGAAGGTCGCAGAGCAGCGTGACTCAGCAGCAGCGTCACTGTCCCCAAAGCCACCTTGCTCTGGGGCTTTGAGGCCGTTTTCCCTGCAGGGATTGACGTGGAACATGAGCCTGTCATCCGTTTGCCTAAGGCCCCGGGATTTTTGAGCCCCGGGAAAGGTGGGAGAGTGGGAATCCCTGAGGAAGATCGCTCGGAGCGAGGCTTTGCAGTGATGTGTGTGGGGTTTTTTTTTGCCCGGTTCTTTTCCCTAAAGGAAACCGCTTTGCTTCCCTGAGTTTTCCAAGCCACCCAATGTCATTTATGTCATTAAATATCCTGTCCTTCACCCTTTCCTGCCTTAAAAAGAGCAGCCTGGAAGGAGACAAGGATCTGTGGCCTCGGGTCTGTTATCTTGTGATGGTTATCAAAGCAGGCAGTACCTCCACGAGATAATGGGATTAGGACCAGTGCATCCTTCACGTTGGGATATCTTGGATCCGAACTGCTCATCCCTGGCTGGGGAAGTGCCAGACCTCCCAGCAGGGAGGGGAGGCTTGGCCAGGAGAGGCGCAAAGATCTAAATAAAGGCAAATTTCTAAAACGTGACCTAAAAATCACGCGCGAAGCTCTAAACAAAGGCGATTTCTGCTGCCTCATCTCACGAGCCGGGAAAGGTCGAAAGGAGAGGGGGGAATGGCAGGATTCCAATGAGGAGCCACCGGGAGCCTTTCCCCTCCCCTCTTCCCGCAGATCCTGACGCAGGAGGACTGGAACGTGGTGCTGTACAACGGGATGGCCTCCACCTCCTCCTGGGCCGCCCTCTACTTCGTGGCCCTCATGACCTTCGGCAATTACGTCCTCTTCAACCTCCTCGTGGCCATCCTGGTGGAAGGATTCCAGGCAGAGGTGAGGGATCCCAGCGGGGAGCCGGGGCTGGGTCCGCGTCGGGAAGAACCGGAGGGATGGATCCGTGTCAGGGGAAACATCCAACGGTGCAAACAGCCCAAAATTTAAATTTAGGGGGTGCAGATGAGCTGGGTTGGGCATGTGAAGCTCTTGTCAATCAATCTTTGCAGCCCTAAATTTGAACTTAAGGGGTGTGGATGAGCTGGGTTGGACATGTGACGCTCTTGTGGATTGATCTTTGCAGCCCCAAATTTAAATTTAAGGGGTGCAGATGAGCTGGGTTGGGCATGGGAAGCTCTTGTCAATCAATCTTTGCAGCCCTAAATTTGAACTTAAGGGGTGTGGATGAGCTGGGTTGGGCATGGGAAGCTCTTGTGGATCGATCTTTGCAGCCCTAAATTTAAATTTAAAGGGTGCAGATGAGCTGTGTTGGGCATGGGAAGCTCTTGTCAATCAATCTTTGCAATTAAGGCCTGCTGGCCGTGGAATGGGAATTGGAAGAGCAGGACTTTGATGTGCCACGTGGTCTGCCGTGTGACCTAGAAGAAGCAATTAAGGCTTGATCTTAATCACCAAATCTCCCATACGATTAATGGTGGAATTCAGGCCTTCAACACATTCAAAAGTTTCACTAAAATCCAAGAAGATGGCATCACCTGGCTGCCCTTGGGAAGCGGCTGGGTCACCTCATC
Source organism: Amblyornis subalaris (assembly GCA_018881555.1). Lineage (NCBI taxonomy): Eukaryota > Metazoa > Chordata > Aves > Passeriformes > Ptilonorhynchidae > Amblyornis > Amblyornis subalaris. The sequence goes on from JACAXG010000028.1 coordinate 2,068,475, forward strand.
CTAAAAGGAAATCAGGGTTCATAGGAAGGACTTTCCCCTCATGAAGCTGTGCTGGCTGCCAATGCCTGCAAATCCTGGGATCCCACATAYTCCAGCCACTTCTACTCCTGGAGACCAGGCAGGATGAGCACTGGCTCTGAATCCAGGCCTTTCCTTGGCGCTCTGGCCCTTGTGGGATATTTGAGGCCGGGAGCAGTAGGAGCGCGGCCGTTCCCAAGCTGTTTCCAGGTTTCTGACATTRAACTCTCAGATATTCAGGACCACGCTTTAAGGCACCGGGAAGTTTTCTCCCCTCAGCAGCCTGGCATCCTGCAGGCATCTTTGCAGGGAGCAGATCCCATCCTTTCCCTGCCCTCTGGGAGCCTGAACCTCGCGCCTGTGGTCTCCCTGCTCGGCCCTAATGGCCCTTCCGGAGCTGTGATTCCAACGTGKCTGAGCTCTGCATTCCAGAGCCTGGATTAGCCCCTCCCCGTGGCGTTTGCAGGGCACATTTTGCTCCCCACTCCCGTTTATCACCAGACCTGACACGGAGCCCCTGGGCTCTTCCCTTATCCCGGGGAGAGGCGTCGCAGCCAACCCTGCTCAGGGCTGCATTTCAGCTGCCAGGGCTCCACTCCAGCCTTGCTCTTGGAAATCAAGGAATCCTGGAACGGTTTGGGTCRGAARGGACTTTAAAARTCATCTGGTTCCAACCCCTTGGACCGGGTTGCTCCAATCCCCAGCTCTGGTTGCAAACCAAATTTTGCAGGAAGAATTACCAGCGGAGCTGGGTTTCCTCTTGTCATCCCTGCTTCTGTTGGCACGTCGGGAATGCRGCAGGATTCTTGTTTGGACCTCTTTGACTCTGCCCTCCGACAGGAGCTGTTCTTGGAGCAGCCACAGGAGCCACTGAGGGGAATTTCTCCTCCTTTCGCTCCGACGTTTCCTTTATGGAGCCGGAGAGTGACCTGGCTCCTGCCTCTGGAGCAAGTTTGCCAGGAGTTTTCCTAGAAGAGAACAGTCTGAAACGGCCACAGCTCCGTTTTTAGCACATTTGTGCTTAGCACAAGTAGCCAGACTTCAAACAGGGCCATAATTGCACCTTTGTGCTTGCCCTGTTCCCGTGTCACGGTGAAATCTCCCCCGGAGCCGCTCTGGGAAGGCAGACAAACCTCCCCAAATCTTTCATCCCCTCTGCACTGGCGTTCCTGCTCCGAAACAGAGGAGATGGAAAAGGGAGCTGGAGCCTGTCAGTCATCCTGGCTGCTGCACTTTGCGATAAATCACAGAGAAATGAAGTTCGGTGCCACCTCAGCTTCCAAACCACAGGGATTTGTGCAGGCACCGGCGAAGGAGCTGCGCTCCTTTTGCAGGGATCAGCTCTTTAATCCAGCCATTTGCTCTCAATTTCCACAGATTCTTGGCGAATCCAGACAGGGTCCTGCTGACATTTTCTGCTGGAATTCCTCCCCAGGGAACAGGCACAGGGAACCTGAGGATGGCTCCTCTATCCCAGGCTGATGGGAACAAAAGGGAAATTGAGCTGGATTTGCAGGGGGAAAGGCAGGGTGAGTGTGCTGGGCTGTTCCCTGTCCTGAGATGGGGCAAACCAGCCTCGTTCCCTCTGCCTCAGGGCTACCAAGAGATTTCCCAAATCCATCCATTACCAAGCAAATCAGGGCTGGATTTCCAGACCTAACTCGAATTTACRGTGCTGTCAAACACAAGAATTAAAACCCTTCCACGTCCTTTGCCATCAAACCCTCGGCGCTCTCAGCTGGGATCACGGGGAGCGCAAACAAGGAACCCCAGCACGCCAGATTGTCCTTGTCATTCCTGCAATTACAGCTGCTCCTTGGTGTTCTCCCTCGGGAAAGGCTGTTCCGGGAGGCTGGAGCAGCGTGTAGGAAGCACAGCAACACGGCAGGAACGGCAGTGACAGCCACAGCATCGTCCCTCCTGTCCAAATATCCAAACGGATGAAAACAAGGAACAGGGACTCGCCTGGGCTCATTCCCAGGGCGCTGTCAGGGGGAATTTGGCTTTGTCAAACTCCCCCCGGGGAGCAGAGGTAGCTCTGAGCCGCTGAGTGATCTCAATTAATTGGGGCTGGTAATTATCCCCCTCCTCCTCCTCCCTGCAGGGTGATGCCAACAGGTCAGACACGGACGAGGACAAGACATCTGCCAACTTCGAGGAGGATTTTGAGAAGCTGAAGGACCTCCGAGCTACAGGTGGGGAGTTGGGCTCTGCGTTTTCCCGGGAATCCGAGAGCTGYGGCTCTGCTCCCACATCTCTGCACGGAAAGGGGGAGAATCCAGTTTGCTTGGCGATTAATTGGATAGCTCAGCCATTTGGGCAGCYCTGCAAAGTGCAGGGGAACCTAAATGAGCGTTGATATTTCCTTCCAATAGATGTTTTCCTAATTTGAACTCCCCTGGAATTTTTTTTAGTCTCATCCTCTCTCCCGTGCCATTAGCACGGAGCGCTCGCCTCGCTCCTCGGCAGCTTTTCCGATCCATCAAGTGCTCATCTGCTCCTCTTGCTTCCCCCCACGAGGACGCGTTTGGGTGAGGTTTGATGGATGGAAAGCGCTGCTGCTCGCTCGTGTTCCGGGAGGGGCTGGCGGGCACAACCCCAAAAACGTGGGGAGGGCACGCTGTACAATCCCAAAAACGTGGGATTGTAGGGGACAGCCCCCGCTCTGGGGAGTTTGCAGCCAGAGGGGGGACAGGAAGGGATCCCATGTTTTAACAGAGTGGATAGTGGGAAACAGGAGCCACTTGAGTTCCTCTCTCCTTGGATTCCCAGCTTGGGCTCTGTTAGGATCCCTCCACATGCAGATCAGGGATTTGGGCACAAACCAGCAGCTCAACAGATCCCATAGAGGCAAATTTTATTACCAGAGCCCTCAGTGGAACAAACAGAGCAGGGGTAAGGCACCCACTTGGAYTTCTCCCTGCAGACCTGAACTGCTTCCCTGCTGATCCTTCCCCCTCTTTGAGGTTGAGTCTGAAATCTGGATTGATTTCCGACATGGAACCAGGACCCACTAAGCCCAGGAGTTAGTTTTGAGTATAAAACCAGCCTTTGGTCCTGTTACAGCACTCCAGAGGGCTGGAGGTGTTGGGTGTGGCTTGGCTCAGTGTAAATMTGGTTTTTGCAGCCTGTCCTTGCCCTACAGCTGAAATGGGTGCTGTTTGTGTCACCACAGTGCTGTGCCACTGGATTTCCCTGTTGTGGGGGGATGTGTAAAATCGACTTCCATTTCCTGTCCCCAATGTCAGCTGMGTGCCTTCCCCATGAGGGAACTTCGGTCACGTCACAAAATCCGTGCAGCTCCGCAGGACACGGGCAAGAGGTGGAATTCAGCCTTGGTGTCCTTTCCCTGGAAATCCKCTCCCAGCCCCAACGCTGTAATTCCACTCCCTCAATCCCAAGAGAGCAAAACCTCCTGTATGGGGCCGAGCCAGGTTGGACGGGGTTTGGAGCAACCCGATCTGGCGGGTGGAAGGGGGTTYGGAACGAGACGAACCTCCAGGCCCCTTCCCACCCAAACCACTCGATGATTCCTTCGGAGGGCGGCGAGCCACGCCCCAGGGAGCGGCGTCCGCTCACGGGGTGTCCCGCGTCCCCCCCGCGCAGAGATGAAGATGTACTCGCTGGCCGTGACCCCCAACGGGCACCTGGAGGGCCGGGCCACGCTGCCCCCGCCCATCATCCTGCGCACGGCGGCCACCCCCATGCCCACCCCGAAGTGCTCCCCGCACCTRGACTCGCTGCACGCCCTCGGCGACTCGAGGAGGGGCAGCAACGCCTCGCTGGACCCCACCGCCTGCGACCAGAAGTCCTTGGTAGGTTCCTGGTTGTCCCCGGGTGGAGCGGATCGCGGGGCCCACGTGGGCGTCGTTTCCAGAGCTTTGGGAATTTTGAGGTGGGAGGGATCCCGTACGGGGACTGAACCCACGAGTTTGGTGTTGTCGGCGCCGTGCTCCGAGCAGCTCAGCTCAGGGTCGTGAGATGTTCGTGGCAGGCATTGTTTGAGGGTGGTGGAGGTGAGAAATCCACGGAAAGGCAGGAGGAGAACGGAGTCAAGGGGGTGTGCAGTGCTGGGCAGTGAAGGGCAGTGAGCCTGTGGAAAGGGAAAAGCAGGGATGTGCCAGGATTCGGCGTTTTCCCGCCTGGTGCCTCGGTGGGAGTCGGTACCAAGCCATCTCTCTGGACAGACATAACCCTAAACAAACCCTAAGTTCCTGCAGGGACCCCACCAACCCCCTCAGAGGAGCAGCAGGAGTCTTTTCCAGCCACGCTGGCTGTTTGGGATGTGTTGGAGAAGCTGCCAGGTGTTCCTGTGAGGATGAGACCTGTTCCCCCACCGCTGTTTCGGGGTTGTATCTCGAATTTCCATCATGTTACGGGGGATGTCGTGTTTTCCCCCGAGCTCCAGTCACGCTCCAGCGGTTTCTAGAGGGAAGAAGGGCTGAGCTGCTGGATTGCCACAGCTCCCGGCGCAGGGATGTGGCTGGAGCTGCTGCTCCGGGGGGGGCGGGGAGGGAGTTACCGGGCTAAGTGGATTTTTGCCGCTGTTTATCCGTCCCGTTCCTCTGCTCCATGACTGCAATATCATGTTCCAATCGAGGCAGCAGAGCGTGAAGGGACAGCCCCGAGCCCCCTTGCTAAGCTGCTTACTCAACCTAATGCCTTTGACAGGAAAATAGAGACGACTGCCGTTTGCCCTGGGCTTTCCTGGGATCGCGAGCTGCTGGAGAGGCTCGTTCATCCTCCCAGTCCTGGCTCGGGGAGCACGGCGGTGCCACCAGCCAGAGGCAGAGGAAGCAGGCAGGGGAGAGGAGCACAGAGGAGGAGGAGGAGGAGGAAGGGGGATGTTTGCTTTGATTTGTGCTGGGAGGAAGCTGCGGAGGGAAAAGGAGTTTTCCTCCTGGATTTTCTGCRCTGGCCTGGAGTTTTCTCCTCCTGGGAACGACCTGGTGCCTGCCAAAGGGCACCAACGCGYGCTGATGGGTGCCAGAAATTTGTGCAGGAGAAAGATCCACTCTGCTTCCTCACGCAATAAACAGAAGGAAAGTGGTGGAAATAGGGGCACCATTCCCACCAGGTCCCTTTGGAAGGCAGGGAAGTTGCGCGCTGAAACCKCTGGAACGTAAGGAAAGAAAACGTCAGTTCAGCAAAATGCCACTGAAAGGGTGTCTTTGGGTTCGTTTTTTATGGAGAGTGGATGTTGCCAGGACAACGGGGGTCACACAGGATGGAGGATTGGTGGCTGTGCTCCAGGGGTATTCCAGGACCACCTTGGCTGGGTGCTCCAGGGTTATTCCAGGACCCTTGGCCGAGTGCTCCGGGGCTATTCCAGGACCACCTTGGCCAGGTGCTCCAGGGGTATTCCAGGACCACCTTGGCTGGGTGCTCCGGGGTTATTCCAGGACCCTTGGCCGAGTGCTCCGGGGCTATTCCAGGACCCTTGGCCGAGTGCTCCGGGACTATTCCAGGACCACCTTGGCCGGGTGCTCCAGGGGTATTTCAGGACCACCTTGGCTGGGTGTTCCAGGGGTATTCCAGGAGCGCCTTGGCCGGGTGCTCCAGGGCTATTCCAGACCACCTTGGCCGAGTGCTCCGGGGCTATTCCAGGACCACCTTGGCCAGGTTCTCCAGGGCTATTCCAGGACTACCTTGGCCAGGTGCTCCCATCTCAAGGCCCGGGCAGGATGGGATGGGAGCAGTGAGAAAAGCCAGGAGGGGAGGGCCTGACTTGCCCCAGTCTGGGCCAAACTCCGTAATCCTTTGGTTCCCCCTCACGCTCCTGCCCTCTCTCCCAGTCCAGCCTCCGCAGCTCCCCCGGCGCCAACTGGGGCACCGCCGGCAGCAACTGGGGCAGCCGCCGCTCCAGCTGGAACAGCCTGGGCCGGGCCCCCAGCCTCAAGAAGAAGAGCCAGTCCGGAGAAAGGGAATCCCTGCTCTCCGGAGAAGGGAAAGGCAGCACGGACGACGACTCGGACGACGCCAAGCCCGGCACGCCCGGCCGGCCCTCGCCGCTGCGGCGGGCGGAATCCCTGGATTGCCGCGGCTCCTTGGAGCTGCCCGAGCTGCTCCGGGTGCCCTCGGCGCGCCAGCTGGGCCTGGGCCCCGCCGCCCTGCTGCCCGCGGAATTCCAGGACTGCAACGGGAAGATGGGACACGGGCCCGGAGAGTTCTTCCTGAGGGTGGACGGCCACAAGGAGGACACGCTGGACTACGAGGACGACATGGAGGATGTGAGTCCTGGCGGGGATTAAGTGGTTTTTCTTCCACTCCCRGGAAGGCTGGTTAAAAATCCAGTTTCACCTCCTGGCTGGTGTAGGGAACGGCGATCCCGACTGGAGGGATGGGCCTTCACTTCCCGAAAGATCCCTTTTTCCAGAGATCTTTCTCGGGCTGTGACATTGCGCTGCTTTCCCATGAGGTAAAACTTCCTTTTGCCTCATTTTTGGGCTCATTGGGATTGTCCCACCGGGCCAGATGCCTCCGAAAACAAGCTGTAGGCTCGACAGCTGAATGTTTTGACTCACAAGAGCTGTTTGGCAGCTTGAAAGCCTAAAAAAAAAATGTTTTCCACTTAAATTTTTGGTAGTTTGAGGCCTTTTTTTGGGTTTGGCACAACTTTGTCTCTCAAAACGCCACAAGCCCAGAGGTCCTGCTTTGTCATGTCCATTTCTCCCCTTTTCCCACCCCTTTCCACCTGTTTTGTTGGACCAAAGTGACAATGCCCACCACAGCTCTGTCCCGAGAGCTGTGACTGCCCACGGGCGCAACGAAAAGCCGTTCGCTGCCCTCCCCTTCCACAAAAACACCGTGGAAGTTGAAGAGGCAGGAAAATAAACGAGGAAGAAAAGGCCTTTGTTGTGTTTTTCTCCAGAGCTACTGCTACCGGATCCGCAAAATCCTGGAGCCCTACAAGCCCCAGTGGTGCAAGACTCACGAGGACTGGTCCCTCTACCTGTTCTCCCCACAGAACCGGTAAGAAATCCCATTGAAATCCCAGCCCGACCCCGGGGTTTTTTTTGTGGCGATGGAATGCTGCGTTCCCGGCCAGCCTCCCCCGGGGAACAATCCTTCGCCGCTGTGGAAGCACTGAGAGTTTTAGAAATGCAATTCCTGCTTCCGAGGTGGCTTTTTCCGTGGCGCGTGGGCGGGCTCGTGCGGTTCGCTCCAGCCAGCGGTTTAGCCAGCATTAGTAATAATTAATAATTCATGATAATCGCGGCCCAAGCCCGGGGAGAGGCTGGCTCACCCCCCTGGGCTGGTGCTGCTGGTGCGGACGCCTTTCGGCTAGGAGCCCATCCCTGGCCCACGCTCCTGACGGATCCGTTTTTCCCGCTTTTCCGCAGGTTCCGAGCGACGTGCCAGAAGGTCATCGCCCACAAGATGTTCGATCACGTGGTGCTGGTCTTCATCTTCCTCAACTGCATCACCATAGCCCTGGAGAGGCCGGACATAGACCCCCTGAGCACGGTGAGAGTCCTTCCCTCCCTCCAGCCGCCGTCCAGATCTTGCTCTCCTCAGGGCAAGAGAAATGTTGGTTTTCTAACGTGCCTCTTCTCCTTGTTCCGTGCTTTTTTCCCCAGGAAAGGATATTCCTGAGTGTCTCTAATTACATCTTCACCGCCATCTTCGTGGCTGAAATGATGGTTAAGGTAATTAGGGCTTCATCCCACGRCCCAGAGCAACTTCTGGCCGAGGCCGGAGCGCGGCAGAGCTCGGATTTGAAGGTTTCAGYGTCTCTCTCCCCTCCCGGCTGCAGGTGGTGGCTCTGGGCTTCGTGTCCGGGGAGCACGCGTACCTGCAGAGCAGCTGGAACGTCCTGGATGGAGTCCTGGTCTTCGTGTCCATCATTGACATCATCGTGTCCATGGCCTCGGCGGGAGGAGCCAAAATCCTGGGCGTCCTGCGCGTGCTGAGACTTCTGCGCACCCTGAGGCCCCTCAGGTAGGAGCCGGTGAATCAGGGAGTCTTGGGAAAAAGCCACGTGGTCCCTCGAGGTCTCTGGCTTAATGGCAGGAAAAGCTGGAGTGCAGCGCGGGGGGGAGCATCTCTGGGGAGCTCCGAGCCGGTTTGGGAACAGCGAAATGAATTCCGATTCGTCTCCTCCGGCCTGGATACGAGCGGCTGGGGCTGGGAGTGAGAGGAGTTCTCGTCCTCGGGAGGGAGTGCAGTCAGTGCCTCCTTATCAGCTTCTTCCAAACCACTCGGGCTCCTTCCTACGCTGCACAACCTCACAGTCATTCCCTGGAAAAGAGGGATTTGCAGTGGAACAGGTGGTGATGAGGGTTTGATAAGCTCCAG
>JACAXG010000028.1:2076930-2093685 GCA_018881555.1 Amblyornis subalaris
TTGATAAGCTCCAGCATCCTCAGGAGGAGTTGATAAGCTCCAGCGTCCTTAGGAGGATTTGATAAGGTCCAGCGTCCTCAGGAGGGTTTGATAAGGTCCAGCATCCTGCCCTGCTCTCCCGAGCCTGCCAAACAGCTCTGCAAAGCAATTCCTGACCCTCAGTGAGGCACGGGATGGCAGAGCTTCCAGGATTTGGGAAAAGGAATGAAGATGATTTGTATTTTGGTTATGATTRTGCAATAACAAGGAGTGATAACTCTTGAGGGGATTTTGATGAGCTCAAGGCTCCTGTTCTGTTTTCATCCTGCGAGAAACAGGAGCCTTTTTAATGACATTTCTGGGGAATGAGTTTCACCTCCAAAAACCTGGGAGCTTCCTGGGACAAAGCCGTAGGAAGAGGGAATCTTTTAGACCACCAGACCAGCAGCTCTCTGTGCCCTGTGTCACCTCAGTGACAAATCAATCGGTGTTTCTGTCCCCTCCCTGTTCTGCTGGTGGCATCGGGGTCCCCTGGCAGTGCTGGCTCTCCAGGAGCCACTCAGTCACCCTGGACACATCACCCCGTGTGACCCACACGGCTGGGAGCAGAATCCAGGGCACGGGCGGTTCGTAAGGAAAGGGAAGGGGCAAAGAGGGAATCGGTCTCGGAGAATAACTAGGCCAGATCCTATGAATAGAAAGGAATCCATCACCTCTCACCACGGCCTCGCTTAGCACAGCCCCTCCCAGGACGGCTCCAGGGACCACTCCCAACACTTCGGAGGTGCAGTTCAGCCTCCACGTGATTTCTCCCAAACGAGACCCCACGGAAAAGCCRCAGCACAATCCCTCTTTTCTGCGGGCTTGGCAGGCACGCAGCCGTCGTTATCCGTGTGAGCTCCGGCTCCCCGCAAGGACTCGCCCCATCCCCTCTGCCAGCCCCTCCTCAGAACAGCTTTGGTGTTCTTCAGGCCAAACTCCCACCTCCCCCTTCCCGGGAAAGCTGCCTTGGGCTGGTTGCACTCGCCCACATTCCCATGGGAATGGGAGAGCAGTGCATCCCCCAGGCTCTACCGCTCTTGTTCTTCCTAACCTGCCTCAAGGCACCCCAGGAAGCTGCTTCCCGGTGGGATTGAGCCTTTGGCTGGGGAGCTGTTGGTCACAGGTTGCTGTTAGCTGGGAGCCAGCTCAGGAACTAATTAGGGAACGGATTGGGATGGCTTTGTTTGTGAAGTTGCCATGGCCACTGCTGCAGGAGGAGCACCAGACGTGCTCTCCAGGCCCTCTGGGAAGCTGCTCGCTCCTGTCGTGGGAGGAAGGAGGGTCCTGCCCGTGTCCCTGTGCTTGGATCAGAGCCCTGGGGGGGATCTCCAACACCCCACAGTGGGAAATCTGGGATATCCTGGCCGTGCAGAGCCTCCCCTCCTCGCTCTGCCCAGGGTGTCTGACACCRCTTGAATTCCATCTGATGTGGCTGGGAATGTTCTGGCTGCCTGAAGAATTCCCTGATTGTCTCTGAACGCTGCCTGCAGGTAGAGGGGGGCTGTGCCAGCTCCAGAGGGAAGAGGGGAAGCAGCTGGGGGACAACAGGACCTACATAAACATTAAAAGCTTYGTTGTCTTGTCCTTTTTTCCCAGAGTCATCAGCAGAGCCCCGGGGCTGAAGCTGGTGGTGGAAACCTTGATCTCCTCCTTGAGGCCTATCGGGAATATCGTTCTCATCTGCTGTGCTTTCTTCATCATCTTCGGGATTTTGGGGGTCCAGGTAGGGAATGTCCCTCCCCGTGGCCCTCTGTAAGTGGCTGCAGCACAAGAGAAGCTGCTTCGCTCCCCTGCTGGGGTTGGGCTGGAAATAAGGGGCTGAAATCCCTCCAAGGGGAGGGAAGAAGAGCCAGGCTTTGGGAGAAACGCTCCGGGATGGGATTGGCACCCGCTCCACGGAAGGATCTCAGGATCAGGAGAGCAGACCTGGCGAACTCTGCTGAGGGAAGCGAAGATAAATCGGAGAACTGACTTTTCAAAGCTGCTTATTTTTTATTTGTGGGGTTTTTTTTTTTTTTAAATTTCTGCTTCTCAAATGCAGCTTTTCAAAGGCAAGTTCTACTACTGCGATGGGCCTGATATCAAAAACATCACCACGAAGGCCGACTGCACCAACGCCCGCTACCGATGGGTGCGCAGGAAGTACAACTTCGACAACCTGGGCCAGGTAAAGCCCTCCCTGCGGGGATTTCCCGTGCCAGCTCTTGCTGGGTGAACGCTTCGAACGCGTGGCTTGAGGAGGGTGTGGAACGTCCATCGTGGGAAGTTTCCAGGAATGATGTTGTAATTGTCCATCAGTGGGTTAATTGTTACACTTGGTGGTCTTAGAGGTCTTTCTCATCCTTGATCATTCTATGGCTTCGTCTGGAAATCCTTATCTTTTATCCTGAGTAAAAATGGGTCAGATCAACCCTTGGCCTCTTGCTGAGGTTATCCAGTTCCTTGTTTTTGGGAGAGTTTTCCTAAAGCCGCTGCTTTGGGACGCAACCGTCCCTTTCTCGATTTCTCGCTGTTCTGTTTGAAAACAAAGACAACAAAGTGCTTTATACTGGCCGAAGAGCCAGGCAGCCCACGGGACAAGCTGGGAATTCCTCCTGTGGGCACTGCCAGGCCACACCAACCCCCCGTGTGTGTTTTCCAGGCCCTGATGTCCCTGTTTGTGCTCTCCTCCAAGGACGGCTGGGTGAACATCATGTACGACGGCTTGGACGCCGTGGGCATCGACCAACAGGTACCTGTCCCGCAGAGCCCACCTGTGCTGCTCCCAGGAGCCTCATATTGGCTCACTCCAGGGTTTTTGACATTCCAGGAAGGAGCAGCAGAGCTCCAGAACCTTCTCGAGGTCTTTGAGCGTCCCTTCTCCCGYGGAAGTTTTCCGTTCTTTTGAGTCGCTTTGCCGAGCGGCTGCTCCCCGCGTGGGACGAGCTCTGTCGGGGTTTGGAATTCGAACGAGGGCACTTGAGGGTGGGGAAGAAGCAGGAATGTTGTGACAGAGGCGCTCGGTCGGTGCGTTCCGTGGCGTTTTCCGTGGGAAGCCATGTTTCCCATGAGTAGGACCCACCCGGAGCCGCGGTAACGCTTCGGGCTTCGTTTGTTTTCCCACTTCTGAAGATCTGGTAACAACTGAGAAACATTAACCAGGAGCCCACATCTGACAAAAAAATCCAGAAATCTGGAGCCTATCTTTAGCTGGAACGCTCTGCCTGGTGGGATGGGGCGCATCCGCAGGGATTTGCCTTCAGCTGTGTGAAGGAAATGCCAAAATAATGAAATCCTCCGAGCCAACTCGGGGCGGCTTCGACACCAAACAGTGAAACTGTAGTCRGGGAGAAGGTGAACGGGAGGAAAACGCTTCGGGAAAAGCCTCCTGCCAGTGCTCTCCTCCTCCCCACACAACTCCTTGCTCCAGAGCGCCCAAAAAACTGATTTAACGCRTCCCTGTGCCTCTTCCCTCTCGTTTTTAACCCTCCCAGCCCATCCAGAACCACAACCCTTGGATGCTGCTCTACTTCATCTCCTTCCTGCTCATCGTCAGCTTCTTCGTGCTCAACATGTTCGTGGGGGTGGTGGTGGAGAACTTCCACAAGTGCCGGCAGCACCAGGAGGCGGAGGAGGCGCGGCGGCGCGAGGAGAAGCGGCTGCGGCGCCTGGAGAAAAAGCGCAGGAGTAAGGACGTGTGCCTGTCGGGTCGGTAGAGTGTCTTAAAAACTCTTCCCGAGCCCTGCCTGCTCCCCAAGCGACGTTTCCGTCTCCTTCGGGTCGGTTTCCGCGGGATTCCGGAGGTTGCGTTGTTCCGTTAAGCCCCGGGTCGCCTTGGGATGGTCCCGGAGGGGCGTGGTGGGAAGCAGGACCCGTTCGCCTGGATGGGGAGGGAATCCTCCTCCTGCAGAGTTCTCTGTCACACTCTGCAAGGGTCCCAAGCCCCGAGGGACAGCTGGAACGCTTCCCGTGTGMCCGGAGGCCATTCCAAGGATTCCCCGTGCCTTAACGTGCCGCCTGCACCCGAGGGTGGGGGGGTGGGGGGTGATTCCTGAATTCTTTTCCTGGATCAAACAGTCGTGGTGCTGTTTCGGGGTCCTGCATGCCACAGACACCGCACGGGGGCATGGACAGGGCCAGGGTGGGGCTGCACACGGAATCCCTCCCTGGGAGGTGTCCATCACGAGAGATGCTTGTCCCATTCCAGGCTGGGCTGGCCCTTCACTGCTGGAAGAGTTCCTGGGATTCGTTTTGTCCTTGGAGCTCTGGCTGGGCAATACTGGCCAGGGGCAGGCAGGGCCGTTAGGGTGCAACGAAAGGCCTGTAGCCAAAATTCCCTTCTCAGTGGATCTTGTAGGGACCAGCAGAGCAGAAAAACCCCTGAGCCTATGCTCCTTTCCTGCCCCATCCCATTTTYCCTGTCTCCATCCGGGCCTGGGGCGGGCGCTGTGTCCCTCCCAGCTCCTCTCCCACTCCCCTTTGCTGGAGCCGTGGGACACCTCAGCCCTAAATGAGATCTGGGCTTAGTGACACCACGGGGAGGGCCAARCCCGTTTTATCTCAGCCAGTTGTGAGTTCAGCTGGGTTCAAATGAAATCCAGCTCAAGCAGACACCGAATCTCTCCAGAGATTTAGGAGAGCTTCAAATGCAATTTCCTTGCCCTTTTCCCGTTTCGGCTTTGGCGTTGGAGGAGGGTGGAAATCCCGAGGGCAGCGTTTCCAGCACGGCGAGGGGAAGCAGTTGCAGGCCCCACGGGGTCCCCCTTGACCACGAAGRCATTCGGATAAACTCACGGTTTATATGAAATTTAAAAAAAAAAGAAGCCATTTGAAGCATCCTTAGGGAAAACAGGCTGGGGCACAGGTATGAAGGCTCAGCTTATCCACAGCCAGTCTGATTAGGAAATAAATCCTATTAAAGCCTGGCTGTTGAGACAGCAAAAAGAGCCAGTCCCTGTCAGAGTGATGRACGCTGGGACACTGCTCCCGTTCATCCAGCACCTCCGAGGAGCTGTTCCAGCCCGGGCGCTGCAGGGATGAGGGTTGTAACGCTTCAGGGAGTGGAAGGACAGATTGCTGGAATGGGATCAAGTCCGTGGAGCAGCTGAGGAGTCCAACATTTGGCCATGTGCTGGCCTTCCAGAAGGTTCCCCTGAAATTGTCTGGCTCTGCCTGCGGGGACAGCTTGGCATCCAGATTGGAGCTGTTGGCAGGGTGAACCCAAATACCTGATACTCCTTTGGGAGGATTGCTATTCCCACTTTCATGGATTATTTTTCCGTTCAATGGGAGGGGTTTGCCCCTCCTGGGTGGTTTAGGAGGTGATGGATTTGACGGCAAAAGCGTGGCAGGCTCAGGAAGAGCTGGGCGTGGCTGTGGGGAATCTGTGGGGTGTGCATGGTGAAGCTTCCTCTGCTTCCGTGTGTCCCTGCACCGCTTCCATGTGTCCCTGCACCGCTTCCATGTGTCCCTGCACCGCTTCCATGTGTCCTTGCACCACTTCCATGTGTCCCTGCCACTGCTTCCATGAGTCCCAGCACTCCGTGTGCCAGCCCTGTGGGGCAGCAGGAGAGAGCCTGCTCATCCCGGGGCACGCTGGGCACGGGAGAGGAGTGAGGAATGTGGGAAAGCTGACAGAGATCCCTGCTTTTCATTCAGGCGCCATTCCCAGGCTGGGTCCCGGATCTGGAGCCTGGGAGCCTGGCAGAGGGATTGCTCCTGGCAGGACACAGACCTGGGAATGGCTTAAACCTCCCTGGGTACTGATCCCACACTGGATCCAGGATCTGGAGCCTGGGAGCCTGGCACAGGGATTGCTCCTGGCAGGATACAATCCTGGGAATGGGATAAACCTCAGCTGGAGGATCCCTGGGTACCAATCCCAGGCCGGATCCAGGATCTGGAGCCTGGCACAGGGATTGCTCCTGGCAGGACACAGACCTGGGAATGGCTTAAACCTCCATGGGTACTGATCCCACGCTGGATCCAGGATCTGGGGCCTGAGAGCCTGGCACAGGGATTACTCCTGGCAGGACACAACCCTGGGAATGGCTTAAACCTCATCTGGAGGATCCCTGGGTGCCAATCCCAGGCCGGATCCAGGATCTGGAGCCTGGCAGAGGGATTGCTCCTGGCATGACACAGCCCTGGGAATGGCTTAAACCTCCCTGGGTGCCAATCCCAGGCTGGATCCAGGATCTGGAGCCTGGCACAGGGATTGCTCCTGGCAGGACACAGCCCTGCAGCAGGACACAGCTCCTTCTCCAGGAGCCATCACCCGGTTTGGGATATTTTCCAGCAGGAAGGTCCCTCTCAGCCCAATTCTCCGCTGTCACCACCTCAGACCTTTCCAAAGGATTTCTTCTTTTCCACGTAAGGGCCCTTTTCCCGAAGGGATTGGCAGCAGGTTCACTCTGCTCCAGGAGAACAGGGGGCAGGGGGGTGAGGACACTGAGAAATGCATTCAATGTGGCTTGAAAGGCAGAACTTTTTCATGTGAAGGGGAAAAAAAATGGGAGATAAAGCCAAATATTTTCCTGCCGCGGTCTCTGCTCCGTGCGTTCCGTCCGGTGCCTGGATGAGTGTCCTTTACAGATCCTGCTGCTCCCAGCCTCTTGATGAGCCTCTCGGAAGAYACAGACTGGAGTTTTTTATTAAAAACACGTGGATCAGCTTGATCTCCTCCGCCCTCGGGATCCAGGGCCAAATCCAGCCCTCCCGGATCCGCTGGGTCGGGTCAGCTCTGGACTTCAAAGGCTGGAAAGGGGGTCTGGGTGACGCTGGGGGCTGAGAGCAGAGCTGGAAAAGCTGGAAAAGCTGGAAATCCCAGCCCAGGGGAGCTCCAGCTGGGGAGCAGAGTGCCTCTCAGTGGTGTCACTTTGGAAAGACCCCAAAAACTGGGAACTCAGCGATGCTTTTCCCCGATTTCCACTCTGCCAGAGGACCATGGCCACAAACATGTCCCTCTGGGGCTTTTCCCTAGGGAGCTGGGAATTTTGGACGGAAGAGGCCACTTTCAAGCCCCAGAGGTGCCTCTCCAAGCAGTGCCTGCCAACCTTTCCCCAGAGGGTGGCACGGGGGGGGGGAGGTGGTGTTTAAATCAATTCCTCCTCTCCGTGCCTCAACCCCCTCCGTATCCAGCGGGAACGTCGGAGCCGGCACTACAATTTTGGGCACCGTTCATCCCAGCGCTCGGCGCTSCCAGCTAGGGAATAATCCAGCCCTGCTGCTTGTTTCTGCAGGCGGCTGCAGGTACAGAGCTGCTCTGCTCCGGCACAATCCCATTAGGGCTTCCTAATGTTCCGCGGTCGGAACGGAGGGGCTGGAGCCGGGAGCCGCGGCGGCAGCCACGAGGCTTTTAGGGCAAGGCACGAGGCTGCATCCATTTTCACGGCAGCAGAACCACGGGAGAAGTCGAAACGCTCTGCGGGGAGGGGAGAGTGGAKCATTAGCCAGGCTCGGAAAGCGAGGGTGGAGAAGGATTGAGGTTTCTTTTTCTCGTGTTTGATGGTTTGTCTTTTCCCTCCTGCGTCTCCGCCGGTTCAGCTGAAGGGAAACTTCTCTGTGTGCGATGGAGAGGGATTATTTACAGGGCATGGAGGGACAGGACGCAGGGAATGGATTCCCACTGCCAGAGGGCAGGGTTAGGCRGGATTTTGGGAAGGAATTCTTCCCTGGGAGAGTGGGGAGGCTCTGGCACAGGTTGTCCAGAGAAGCTGTGGCTGCCTCATCCCTGGAAGTGTCCAAGGCCAGGYTGGASAGGGCTTGGAGSARCCTGGGATAGTGGRAGGTGTCCCTGCCCATGGCAGGGGTGGGACTGGATGGGCTTTAAGGTCCCTTCCAACCCAGACCATTCCATGATTCCACGATGACAGAAATCTGCCAGCTKGCTGATGGGAATCTCATCCCAAAAACCAGAGAAATCAAGGCACAGGTTGTGTTTCTCCTGCTGGGATTAACAATGGATTCGATGTCCCCTGCTTGCTGTGCCCACATCCCACGGAGCAGTGCCCTCCTCATCCAGGTTCTCCCGCAGATTCCCTGGCTCTGGGTGTGCCAGCAGCGAGCAGTGAACCCTCCACACACAATTTGGGGAGCTTAAATTCCCACTAGGAGTTAAAAACGTGACCTGAGAGGAGCCCAGAGCCCCTTGCCGTGCTGCCGACAGCGGGAAAGCTCCCTAAAGGGATTGGGAACGACCAGAGCTTGGAGCTGTGGAACGCAGCCTCCCCCCTGCCAGAGCTGCTCCCCCACAGCTTCCCCCCTCTGCTTCCCAGGATCTTGTGATCCAGCCCYGGCTCCAGCTGCCCCATCCCTCCGGCACATCCCGGCTCCATCCCGGCCTGGCACGAGCAGCATCTCCTGGCTGGACACTGCATGGATTCCCCCTGAGCATGGCCCTGCTGCACGTGGGTCGTTGTCACCCCGATCCCAGGCTGGCCTTGCATGTGTCCCCCATGGAGAACTTCCTTTCCTGTTATCCTGGCTTTGTGCATCCCAAAGGAGCAAGGCGTCTCCCGGAGTTCCCTCCAGCCCATCCCGGGTTTTCCCAGCAGGGATTTGGGCAGTGCTGACACAGAGACCCCTCTGTGCTCCAGAGCAGCCCCACCTTTAAGGCTGGGGGGKTGTTCCCGAGTTGTTTTCCCTCCATCCCATGGAAAGAAGGAGCTGTGATGCCGACAGGGAATTCAGGAGGTTTCCTGCTCGGTGCCTGACGGTGGGAAACGTCTCCTTGCCATTCCCCTGATGTCATTCGGTTTACAAAATGTAAAAAAAAAAAAAAAATGAGTTTTTCCTGAAAAGGGAATAAATTGGGCATTTGGGCAGGGTGGTCACAACCACCTTCTTGTCCTTTTCCGACCCATCCCTGCTCCTTCTGAAACCCATTAATCAACCATTAATCCTTAATAAATAGCCCCTTAATACAACATTTAACTATTCRGGGTATTCTCAGACCTCCCAGGGAGCCGATGATTCGCCCTCCCAAGAAGACTTTTCCTAAAAATAATAATAAAAAAAAAAAAAAAAAAGCAGGAGGATGTCGTAATCCTGAAAACGCATGAGAGCACATTGGACAGGCTGAAATAAATATTATCCCGCAATGTTTTTATTATTATTTCTCAGACAGGCTGAGCTCGGTAGCAAAGACAGCCCTGCCAGTCCGAGACGACTCGTGGGATTAAGGCACATGAAAGCAACAGGAAAAACAAAAAACGTGTTCAAAACCGACTCTGCTTTGCTTTCATCTTGTTTTTCCACACCCTTGAGCAGAAAAAAATAAGCCCTGGTGACCCCTTGGTCGGGAGGAAATGCTTTTCAAATGCCTCCACTGTACTTTTAACTACCAGGAAAAAATACGTACAGAGAGAGCAACAGATTCTGTTTGCCTTTATCCAATTGATTTTAGGGGTTGGGATTCTAATCCGGCATCAGCTGCACCACGGAAAAACCCCACATTGCCAGAGTGCCTTTTAAAAGGTTTTAGCAGGATGAGGGGAGTGGGAGATGGATTTGAGGAGGGCACTGAGGACTTTTGAACTGATTTCCCTCCTTTTTCTGAGTTCCTCATGCCTTTAAAGCTGAATTTGCTGAAATGTTTGCAAAACCCCCTCTCGTTTAGGAGCAATCCTGCTCTGACCGGGCCTGGCCTGACGTGGGTCTCTCCCACTTGTAAAATCCACAGAAACGCTGCCCCGGCCTCGTGTAAACTCGGAATATTTACATTGCTGGAGTTTGAAAGGAATCTGACTCCGTCCCACAGCCACCCCTGTGGTCGCGGTTCCATCGGAGACACACGCGGCCAATACGGCTCAATCCCGGGCTCCAAACGCTCTCCCTTGGAACAGCTCCAGGAATTTGGTCAGAGGCAGAAATTTYCCTGTTTCAAAGAGAAGAAAAGGGAGGAATCACAGCCAGAGATTTAAAGGCAGTGAATGGTTTTTAGACGCAGCCATGCCCCGAGTCTCGCACGCAGAGTTTAATGCTGTATTTTATAAATGTGGATTTATATTTCCAGAGGAGCTTGTGCTGGCAGTCCTGGCACAGCCAAGTGCTCYGTGTGTGCTCCCAACCCTCGGGAATGCCCTGCTGCTTTTCCCTAGACCTTCCAAACACCCCAAAAACCTTGGGGCACACCTTGAGCTCGGGGCGTGTCCTCTTCCCGCCTGGCTCCAGGGGGGTCGGGAGAGATGAGTCCTGCCCTAAGCCCTGCCYCAACCTGGAGCYGGAGCTTGGCTGCGTTTGGAGCTTTTCCCTCGGCTTTGGGTCTTGCTCCCATCCTGCTGCTCCCTCCTCCTCCTCTCTCATCAGGAGAGATGAGTCCTGCCCTAAGCCCTGCCCCAACCTGGAGCCGGAGCTTGGCTGCGTTTGGAGCTTTTCCCTCGGCTTTGGGTCTTGCTCCCATCCTGCTGCTCCCCTTGCCATGTTCCCATTCCATGAGGAGACTGTCCCCGAGCAGCGAGGATGGAAGGAAAGAACCTGACTGGCCCTCGGGCACCACGCGAGGTTCGGCTCATCCCAAAAACCCCACCGGGGCAATCCCGGAAGGCTCAGCCGCTCATCCCCTTCCCGCATTTGGCTCGGCTCTGCTTCCCACAGGATTTTCCCGGCGTGTCCGGGCGCGGGGTGACCCTCAGGCCCCGGGCTGACCCCGTGTCCTCTGTGTGCCCCGCAGAAGCCCAGCGCCGGCCCTACTACGCCGACTACTCCCCGGCCAGGAGATCCATCCACAGCCTCTGCACCAGCCACTACCTCGACCTCTTCATCACCTTCATCATCGGCGTCAACGTCATCACCATGTCCATGGAGCACTACAACCAGCCCAAGGTGGGAGCCGCGCGCTTCCCTCGCTCTTCCCTCAGGGCCACGGGGCTGTTTTCCCGGGTTTTTGGGAGCCCCAGCGTTCTGATCCGTCCCACCCCAGGCCGGCTCTGCCGTTTGGGAGGCGCTTGCTTCGGGCGAAACCTTGATTTTCCCTGCTTTTGGGAAAAAAAGGCTAATGGAAAGTGGATTAAGCTTGGACTAGGAAAAGACCAATCCAAGTGTTTCCCCTCCTCACGCTCTGGAACAGCCCAGAGTTCCAGAACATTCCACCGACAGACAGAAACCTGGAGTTGCTGCGTGCAGAGCRTTCCTTCTCCTCCACGGATTTAGAATAAACCCACTCATAAATACAACCCTTCCTTTTTTTATAGGTTATTCCTAATATTATCCATTTTCCCCTCAGAAAACCTTTGCTGTCAATCACACAGGCTGTCCCGACATTAATTTTCCATTACATTATCACGTGGGAAGCTCTGGCTCCGGACTTTTCCAGCATTCCGTGGTAACCTGCAAAATCCTCCTGGGTGCTGAGCCAGAGGGTCACRTGTGTGTGTGTGTGTGTGTGTTCTGCTCCGGTCACCCTGCCCCTGTAATTCCTTTGTTTCCCATGGAAATGTTGTTTGTCCGGATTAGGTCTTATTTACACCTCCAAACCTTATTTATGCTTGGTTTATGTTCCCTCAACACGAAATGGTAAATCCGAATGCAAACGGTCGCAAACGATGGGAGAAGTCAGGCTCRGGTTTCAAATGGAATAGGAGATTGTCCCTATTGAAGCTGCCATTTTATTTTAGGGACTGGAACAAAAATAGGGATGGTTGCCAACACCAAAGAAACCTTCAGCACTCATTCCCAAAAATCAGGGCACGGCCGTGCCCCGCTGACCCCGTCGTGTGTGTGGGGTCAGCAAGGCCCAGGCATCCCACAAAGGGGACAAAAAGAGCTTTCCTGTGCCCCGGGGCTTCCTCAGAGCTGCTCTGCACACTCCTCTGTTGGATTCATTTCCAGTTTTGTCTGGTTTGATGTTCAAAATTCCCTTTTTTTCATTGGAAATACAGAGGCCTGTCCTACACYGAGCCAAATCCCCCTTCCCCCAACCCCAAGAGCTGCTTCACTCCCCATCTGTCTATTTTAAGGCCCCACAAGATTCCCGTGCTATTGTTGGCCCAGCGAAATCCCTTATAAACACTCATCATCCCCGAGTGTAAACACTGCGGATTCCTGACTTCCGAGAGCGGCTCCGTGGGGAGCGGGAACGCTGCACCAAATATGGACACGCTTTGCCCGGCTCTGGAGATGTCACATTTTTCAAGGAGGAAAGGTTTAATCCATCCCCGACCTTATTTATTTCTCCGGGCTTTTCGAGCAAAGCCTTCATCCCGAGGGCTGGGATCGAGGCGTGACCCATCCGGGTTTTTATCCTCCCCGAGGAATCTTCGGGAGACGGGGAAGGGGGGAATTTTTCCTGCCTGAACGATTTGTGCCTTGAGGTTGGACCCTCTTGGTGCTTCGGAGGGGTTGGTTTGACTCGGTGTCCGAGCATTTACCGGAGTCCTGCTGGGGGATTCAGGGAGCTCTGCCCTTATCGCTTYATTCCTTATCTCTCCGTGCTCCTCTCACCCTGCCGGTTATTCCATGGGGGTCTAGGCAAGGATAACGGGGCTGGTCTGACTGGGATTCTCTTTCCAGTCCCTGGATGAAGCCCTCAAGTACTGCAATTACGTGTTCACCATCGTCTTCGTGTTCGAGGCTCTGCTCAAGTTGGTGGCCTTTGGTTTCCGGAGGTTCTTTAAGGACAGGTGAGAGCCTTTGAAACCCCCGTGGATTCGGGATTCAAGGCTGGATTGACCCAGTTCCAGAGCTGGGGGAATGTGGCATCCCTGTGGTGACAAGAAGAGCCGAGGGCTGGCTCTCTGTGKGTGCAAACTTTGTAGGGTAGGAGCCAAAAATCCTAAAAACCGCAGGCTGTGCTCTGCAGGAGGAATTCGGGAAATCTCCCTAAATTCCAGATGCGTCTTTTTCCCCAGAATCTCCCTTTCCACCAGGTCAGAAACRCTTCCCAGTCAGCTCCCAGTCCCTTCCCAGAGCTTGTTGCTCCGGGATGTCCGTGTGGTTCTGTGCCCCATGGAAAATCGTGGGCCCGGATGGGAGTGAGGAGATGCCTTTGGGATTTGCTTGCGCCTGCTGTTAACACACCATTCCCTCCTCCGGGATGCCTCTCCACGTCTGASTGGAATTTTGTGTGTCCCTGCTGTCCTTGCAGGTGGAATCAGCTGGATTTGGCCATCGTCCTGCTGTCCATCGTGGGGATCACGCTGGAGGAGATCGAGATGAACGCTGCCCTTCCCATCAACCCCACCATCATCCGCATCATGAGGGTGCTCAGGATAGCCAGGGGTAAGCCCAGCTCCAGGGGCCTCCAGCCGCACTGGGAAATCCTTTGGACATCTGTCCTTCCACTCCTGCTGGTTCAGTTCCACCGGAGAAC
This sequence comes from Amblyornis subalaris, assembly GCA_018881555.1. Lineage (NCBI taxonomy): Eukaryota > Metazoa > Chordata > Aves > Passeriformes > Ptilonorhynchidae > Amblyornis > Amblyornis subalaris. The sequence goes on from JACAXG010000028.1 coordinate 2,090,240, forward strand.
ACGAAATGTCAACTCAGACACGAGCTGGGKCTTCCGTGGGGTTTTCCAGTGGCATCTGAGGCTGGAATTTGGTTCAAACCTGGGATCACAGAGCTTTTGTACTGACCCGGAGAAGGGTGGGAAGCGATGGCAGTCAGGGCTTGGGATGAAATTCTTCTCTGGGGAAGTGTCTCCCCATCCCTCTCCCATTTTCCTGCCTGGGCACCTTGGAGTTCTTGTCGTTTTTTGTCTGTTTTCATGGAATCCTGGAATGGTTTGGGTTGGAAGGGAACTTAAAGCTCATCCCATTCCACCCCTTGCCATGGACAAGGACACCTTCCACTAGCCCAGGATGCTCCAAGCCCCATCCAGCCTGGCCTTGGATGCTTCCAGGGATGGGGCAGCCACAGCTTCTCTGGGAATTCCATCCCACCACCCTCACAGGGTGGAATTCCTTCCCAATATCCCACCTACCCCTGCCCTCCGGCAGCGGGAATCCATTTCCCCTTGGGACTGACAGCGGGATGCAGGGAACTCCCCGTGAGCACAAACAGCTCTAGGAGAGATCCAAACCCTCCCTGCAAGATCCCAACTCCCAGCTTCCACGATGGATTTTYCCCTGCGCCATTCCCCAGCCCTGCTGAGCAGGATTTGCTCCTCGTTTCAGTGCTGAAACTGCTGAAAATGGCCACGGGGATGAGAGCCCTCCTGGACACCGTGGTGCAAGCCCTGCCCCAGGTAAGCCCCCAAAATTCCCCCATGCCCTGGTGTTCCCCTTGGGAGTACAAGTGCCTTTGGAGCCTGGGGGCAGCTCTGGGAACGGTGTCAGCTTTCCCCAGGCCTTGGGAGCAGAATTTTCCACGGCGCATCCCGGACGGTGTTCGATGGGAGAACCAGAACGATGGAAAAAGCGTTCACAGAGAGCCTTATAAACCCCAGATTTCCACTGGCAGATTTGGGAAACACGGGGATAGACGGAGATGGATGTTGGTGGAGCRCTGGGATCAGGCAGTTTCCGACTCAGGGGTTTTATTTGGGAGGCAGGAACAGCCATAATTGTCGACAGAGGAGCTGCAGCCTCTGGAAGGCAAACTGGGGAGATGTTTCTGAGCGCTGAAAGCTTAAATTGGCGACTCAAATCCCGAAATTCTCCCGAGCTGCAGGAGCAACACCACCACTGCCAGGCTTAATGATGTTTGATAGGATCCTGCAAGCGCTCGCTTCCTGGGAACACTTTTTAATGGATCTATTCCTCTGAGAAGCATAATTACCCAAAACACTCCTGCGACTCAGTTCCTAAGCACCAAGCAGCCCGTGGTCTATTCCAAGAGAACTGGACAACAAAGGGAATTTCTTTTCCTCGGGAAGACCCCTCTGCTTTACTTTCCATAAAGACATTTCTCATCTCAGGTATTTTCCCTTTGCTATCCAGATTTCCTGAAGGATTTTTGCCTGAGACTAAAGCAGGGATTTACCAGGCTGACCCCGGGSTCGGCATTTCAAGAAATCGTTTGATTTGTGTCTATTTTTGAATTTCCAAAGCCTCGTGACCACAGACCATATTTGCTCTCCCTCCTCGTTTTCTCTCCCCCCCCCCCCCAGACAATAGGGTGGCTCCGGGCCAGGCTTTTGGTTTCCTTGGGGGGGTTTTCTCGCAGTTTGCATTCCAAGCAAGGTCTCTTTTTAAGGGAAAACCCCGGGGATATTCCAGGCACATCTCGTGCAGAGAAAAAAAAAAATGCCACTTTGGCCTCCGGGGGAGCTGAGAAAACGAGAAGTTTGGGAAGAGCTCAGTGGCAACAATGGCTCTTCATAAAGCTGCAGCTTTCATTGCCGAGGCAGGGGATGACTTCCTACCCCAATTAAACCAGCAGCCTGAAACCACAGCTGGAAAATCCTCATTGAATGTGGCTTCGGAGTGACARAAAAAAAAAATGCTAATTTAATGTTTATTTGTTCAAGGTTTAGGGGGAAACTCTGCGTCTGGTGTGAGCAGAGTGCCCATTTATGGGCTGACGGTGACAAGGCGCTGTCACTGCCAAACGCATTTTTTGGGGGTGATTTTCATCAGCTTTGCGTTTGTTTTTTTATTCACCAGTTTGAATAGCACTTGGAGATCCAATTATCCCCGGATTTGGGGGAATGCAGCAGCATTTTGACCCAAGATTGAGGCTTGGCCTCCTYCTTTGGGATTTCACCCCGAGCTGGAGCTGCTCTTTTCCAAGTGTTCCTCTTGTGTGGTACCCTCGTGTCTGCCGGGTCAGGGACMTTCTCCTCCTCCTCATCCCTGGAAAAACATGAGATGGAGCAGAGGGAAAAAATGAGGARAGGCCACAGAGACAGAAAGGATGGCCAGGGAATGATCTCCAATTGGCACCTTCCCTGCCCACCTTCTCCATGTCCTCTCAGTCCCAGGAAAAAAACCCAMAACCATCTAAATCTTGGTTTAGGGATACAAAGTGTTAGGGAATCATCCCCTTGGATGGAATTAATTCCTATTTACTCTTTCTAATTCAAAAAACCTGATGTTTTCCGTCCGAATTAGCCAAGTTTGGTTTTTTCCGTTGGACGTAATTTGGCTTTTTCCTCGCGGCACTTCTCCTTTTCGGGGCAGGGATGGACRGAATGATCCCTGGCAGTCTGGCACAGCCAGGAGAGCAGAGAGCTCCTTTCATCTCTCRGTGTGGAGCAGCTTCTCAGGACCTGTTTCGAGTGTTTTCCTCCTCTTTATGAGCTCTGTCCCCATTAAGGCTCCATAATGAATTACGCTGCTCATCCATCACCGATTATTTCCTTGCTGCTGCATCTGGTGGCTGCACTGGGTTTGGAAGCAAAATCTGCCCTCTAAGACTCCTGTTCGATGATGGTCCTTCGGTCCTTTTCCCATTCCCAGCTTTCCAGATCCAGCTCRCCCAGCTGGACGCCGTGCCCAGGGAAAATCGGGGGGAGTGGGATGGATCCCAGAGCCTGGGATGAGCTGCCCGGTGCTGCTGGAGCAGAACCACTGCTCAGAGCTGGATCTGTGTTCCCGATGGAGAGCCCAGCACAGCCATCCCAGCCTCTGGAGAAAAGCTCCTGCCCCCTCCCGTTCCTCCCAGCCGCAGGATTCACGCTCCATCTTCCCCCTGTCTGCTCTCAGTAGATCTCAAAGTGCTTTGGAGACGTTAATCGCGTATCCCCGAGGGAATTCCAGATGGGAACGTGGAGATACAGGATGGGAATGACTCACCAGGGTCACAGACGCACACAGGCTGCCTTCCCTGTGCCCAGCTCCCTGAGCCGGCTCCTGCTCCTCTGCCCAGCCCTGGGAATGTGCCCAGGGTCCTTCTCCGTGCTCAGGCCTTGGTGGAGGCCATGGGCTGAAGAGGACTTCTTCCCTTCCCTTCCCTTCCCTTCCCTTCCCTTCCCTTCCCTTCCCTTCCCTTCCCTTCCCTTCCCTTCCCTTCCCTTCCCTTCCCTTCCCTTCC